>JAJJMC010010584.1:5618364-5785557 GCA_023531435.1 Papaver californicum
TACTCCTTTCTCCATTAGTGGTGTAAAATTTGAAAATGACAAGAATCAGTCCACCAAATTTCTTATAATCTCAAATGAGGCAGAGGTCATTGAAAGTGCATCAGTATATACATACTCATAAACTTGCATACGAAAAGGTTGAAGATCTCTTGATTGTTTACTAGTATCCAATCATTCATATGTATGCAGTAATAAATCAATCAGTAGCTACGTAATAATCATCAGCAACATAATTGTTCAGGGTAAAGAAATCATACATAAATGAGTTAAATCTTTATCTTAATCGATAAATTCACCGTATGTTTTTAAAACGTTATAAAAAATTGTACGTAATTAAACTAGGATTTACAATAATAGCTAAGGGAATTCATTTTTTTTTCTTTGTTATAACATGAAAAAGAAAAATCAAGATGAAAAACTAGGGTTTGATAGGTTGTTGTTTGAGAGTTTTATGAAAATTAAAGGTTACAATTATTCTTTTCCAGTTAGAGTTTTCTATTCGGATCTGTGAAGAGAAGAGAGAAAAAAAAAGAACTCCATAGTTTCTTCGATTTCAAACAGTAAAAGATATGGGTTTTTGCTTCTATTGTTTGGGGTATAAACTTTTTATAGATTTGATAGGGTAGGTAGATAAGTTATGGGGTACATAGATAAAGGGGTATCACTAGCGTTTCTGGGTATATAAAGGAACATCCTATATAAAAAAAGTAATAAACGGTGATAAGGGCTAGTCATACGGATTATGGGAATCTTCGGACAATAGATTTGGTTTGGGATTATCATATAGATCAAGGCAAGTGTGTGAAAAGCACGTGGTTCTCTGCGTGTTAAAGTGAATTCTTGCAATCGGCTTATTAACGACCCTCGATACACCAAGTAATGGAAGTCGTGAATCATATTTTGGTCCATAGTAGTATATTTAGAGTTCTACTGTAGATTTAAGTCATTTTGGTGATGCAGATGTCATTAAGCAGGATATGACTAATATTCGTGTATTTTGGGTTCCACCGAAGATTTATGCTCAAACTACTAGGTCATTAAGCAAAATATGACCAACATATTTAAAATTTTGTTAAGGATTCTGACTCAAGCGATTAAACAGAATGTAGTCAACATAAGTACATTTAGTTATATATCAACACATAAATACTATAAATTTATATCCTTCAGCAATAAGTGAATGACATTGTAAATTTTGTGTCACACGAGATACTCACAGCCTAGTTCACACAAAAACCAACAATTAGGATCCGTATAATATATATTCGGGCAATAGAAAACTAAAGTTTTTAATCATAAGGATATATGTGCAAACACACAAATTTATGCGGATAACTAACTTATCCGATGATGGAAAAATTATCGCCGCAAGTTTCATGTGGTTGGGGGGGGGGGGAGGGGAATTCGACGGGAATTTTGACGCCCAAGTTTATGCGTGTCGTCCAAAATATTTTTGGTTGAAATCAAGAATTCAAACCCTTAAACTACTTTACACTCTTTTTTTTACTACTTTCCCTAATTTTTCTATCGGACCTATCCCTCTCTGGGAAACTAAAATTTCAGAAAGCCTAATTTCTTCAAATTCAAATGTGTGGGGTCATTTTATTTA
Organism: Papaver californicum; assembly: GCA_023531435.1. Classification (NCBI taxonomy): domain Eukaryota; kingdom Viridiplantae; phylum Streptophyta; class Magnoliopsida; order Ranunculales; family Papaveraceae; genus Papaver; species Papaver californicum. The sequence goes on from JAJJMC010010584.1 coordinate 5,619,974, forward strand.
GCCATCAAATCCGGACAAACAAATATCTTTTCCAAGATTCATTCAATACGGACAAACAAATACTCCCTCCGTCCAAGAATAGGTGACCTAGTTCAAGTTTTGCACAATTCTTAAGGAAAACAGGAGAGAGGGGTATATTTAAATATTTATTTTACAATTATACCCTTATAAATAATTTAGAAATGATTTATGTCTCAAACTATACCACGGATATTTGTAAATTCTATACAATTGAAAATTATTTTAAAACACATACGTAACGAATATAAACGTGGCTATCAACTTATATATATATTTCTTATGCTAAAAATAATCAATTAAAATGGTAGTTTTAGAAATTTTCCCTTGTTTAACAGTATAGGTCACCTATTAGTGGAACAAATTTAAAAATGAATATGTCATATATTCTTGGATGGAGGGAGTATATTTTATTCTTTCTTGTGTTATAATTTGATTATGCGTTGATTTCTTTATGTAAACTACAAAAACTAGATGACCGCGTAGCGGTGGGGGACCGACGAACCGCTGAATTGGATTTTAGTTTTACTCGACTTGCTACTCGTCTTCTTTACCCGAACAATTGAAGAACAACTCTATTGTTGTTTTTTTGGTTGATCAATCAATGTTTTTTTCAGAAATCAAATTCCTTGTAATCAGACTACTTAATCGATAAAATTAGTGAATGGGGTATGATTATATTCTTTATTGCTTATAATTTGGGTATAAATGGTTATGATTTGCTCAATTTGATAAAATTGTCAAAATTGAAAAAAAAAAGATTTTTCAAATTGATCTGATTTGTTTAAATTAGATAAAATTGATGAATTTTTACAAAAATTAGATACTGGAAATTGTTGAATTTTTGCCAAATTGGATTTTTTTTTTTTTTGAAAACCAAAACGTTAATGATAATTTACAATTAAGTCATGATATAGAAGTAGGCCTCCCTAAAAATCGGCCAACTAATATAACAATGTTTTATTACTATTTTATTGGTGTAGTTCTTGATCGATTTTTTCTAATCTGAATGATAATAAGGTAGGGTGTCGACGTTACGAGGGTTTCGAAAGGGATACGTTAATTGATTGGGTATGAATTTGAATTTGATCAGGAAAACCAAAGTTTAAATAATAATTTTATAAAATCAGTAAAATATGAATGGTTGTGAGGCTAATCAATCATGGTGTTTGTTGATTTTCTGGTGATTAGGGTGGTCTTGATCATTGGAAACTACAAAATACACATAATAAATAAGCTTGCATTCAAGCATAATTTTTAAATACCAAATTATACATCTCCTCATTACAAAATAGAGATGTCTAATTTATACATTGCTTGCTACCTACCCATATGGATTCAACCGGAAAACCTTAGTTTGGTACTCAGTTATTCCAAAATTAAGGGTTGGTACTTAGACCAACAGTTGACCATCAACAACTGCTATCGACTTAGTTGGTTTTTATTTTATCATTTATAATTGATTTTTATATAATTATTTAACTAATTTACCATATTTACCCTTTCTTATTCATCAAATCATTACAAGAAAATATCTTGATCTCCATCATAGTGGAAGTTAATGGCCATGCCAACGATTTGGTTGTTGGTATCGATGTCTACCAATAGATTGTTTCATTGGATAACTGTAGTGGGTAGAAGTATTCAGTTACTAGTGTACCTTTTAGTTTTCATACCGTGGTGACTGAAGACTAACAGCCATACTAATGATTTGATGGTTGGTATAGGAGTCTGCCAACAAATTATTTGGCAGGATCCTTTAGTGGCTAAAAGTATTTAACTTCCAGTATACTTTTTAGTTGTCAAACCAAAGTGGCCGGACACTAGTAACAACGCCAAAAATTAGATGGTTACTGTAGGTGTCTACCAACATACTGTTTTGGTGCCTTAAACTAGATGCTAGAAGTATATAGCTTCTAATTTACTTTTTAGTCGTGAAATTCTGGTGGTTGAACACTACCAGTAACACCAACTATCTAACAGGTGGTAGAGGTGTCTACCAACTTACCGACTTGGTGGCTAAATCTAGTGGCTGGGAGTATAAAACTTCTAATGTACTTTTGTGTTGCTAAATTACGGTCGCTGAAAGCTGGTAGCTGCAATATGATATTTTTAGTTGCTAAAGAGTTGCTTTAGCACCAACCATAGTTGTTGGAAACTGGTGGCTAGAGGTTTCTGGAAACAAATGTTGTTTTTGGTTGCAAAAAATAGTTGTTAAAGAGTTTCACCAACTATGGTTGGTAAGAAAACTGTTGCTAAAACCAAGTTTTCTTGTAGTACACTTTTATGTGACAACTTAAGTGTTATCTCCTATTCTTCTTATCATGTGATTCATTCAAGAATAAAGCATCTTGCTATTGATTATCATTTTGTCAGAGAATTGGTTCATGCTAAGGAGTTGAAGGTGTCCTATATTTCCACTATTGATCAAGTTGCTGATATTTTCACAAAGGTCTTGCTGGTCCTAGATTTGCATTACTCAAGAACAAGTTGAATATGCTCCCGAAGTCTGCTCACTTCAGCTTGAGGGCCAGTGGGGCTGATAACACTTAATCAACAGCTAACATATACAACCTATTTACACCTCCTACTGTGTCACTATCATGTTGAGTTGCTGCTTAGCTGTTCTCTTTGAATTTGTTTTCCTTCTCATTGGTCCACTCTGGTTGTCACGGATTGGTTCCCCCTTGTGAACGTTAGTGTGTCAGGTTATTCAAATGTTGTGTGTTTAATTTCTCTGTTGTGTGTAATGTCTGTAATCTCATTGTGCTACTGTAATTTCTCATTTCTCCATTAATGGATTTTTGTTCAATAAACTCTATCACCGGATGCATTTGTTTAGTTGGCGGCTGTCGCAGTATCAGAATTTGGGCTGACTCTTGGATTTCTACTCTACAGGGATTCAAACCTCTAATTCAATTTGACAATAATCACCACCAAGCTATCCAACATGTTAGCGACCTTATGGTACCTAGTGAGGGCAGATGGGATGTTGTTGAGCTATTTCACAGAGTTTCAACTCAATTACTGCTCGACTCACCAATCTACATCAGCAATGAGGATACTAATTTTAAACTCATATGGATGCATACAGTACCACATGGTGAATATACTACTCGATCTTTTTACAAACTGTTGGCCTCAAGCTCTGGTGAGACATCAAGCTTGAGTGACAACTCTTTTCCTTGGGGACTCTTTTGGAAGAAAAAACAAAAAGAACATAGATCAAAAATCCTTTTGTTCCTATAGAGAATCATCCACGATAAAGTAGGAGTTCTCAACAAGATTGGTCAATTCGTAGGAGAATCTGTCGAGCATGTACTACTGAACCGCCCTTTCATGTCAACAACTCTTTTTGCCTCCCCCCTGGACCTGAGGCTGAGAGACTCAATCAGACTATTCAACTACGTTTAAAGGACTGGCAACTACAGATGATGGTGGTTCTTTCTTCTGCTTGGTGCAACATGCTTATTGTGGGCTATATGAAAGGCTAGGAACTCATTGTTGTTCACGAACAATAAGCCTAGTACCCAGAATGTTATTCTAGTTGGCCTTTTTTGGTTCAACAGATACAGTAACCCTGACGAGAGTGAAGATGGTACAGTGCAGACTCCTAGCAGGCATCTGACAACACCTGAAGTGCCTCAATGATGGCCCCCTCCAGGAGGCTACATAAATATAAATGTGGACCCGGCTATCAGGGTGCCAACATCTTCTAGTGCTGTTATAGCACGGGAATCAAGTGGCACTATACTTGGTGTTGGCGCAACATTTCTCCAACAAAACAATCCCCTCGTTGCAGAGGCAAGTGGATTCCTTCTTGCTTCTCAGTTTTCTGCTCGACACGGCTGTAACAACATCATTACTTAAAAGGACTCGGAAGTATTGTTCAGAATCTTGAAAAGACAGTCCACAACAATCCCTTGAAGAATTTTGCGAATGGTCAAAATTTGGAGTATCAGCTCATGTCACTCGAGTACAACTTGAGGAGCAAATACGATTGCTCATGAACTCACCTCATATGTTGTTCATCATAATGTCCTTCAATGGTGAACATCCACTCAAATCCCCATTCTTTAAAATTCATTCTTGGAACTGTAATAGCTAACTTTAGTTTTTCGTTTCCATCTATCGAATAAAAAAGGGAATAACGCATAATAATAGGATGTCTTACACAATACATTGTATCGAGTCAAACGATTCTGAATCAAACTACAACCACATAACTCAATTGAAGAAACCTAGTTCACAACATTATTTATGTGGTCCACACGTTTAGGTCTGACATTGTCAATCAGACTACACACTGTTTATGTTTGATTTTGTCAATCAAACTAGACACTAGTACTCAAATTGAATCTTTTATGGTCTGATTTTGTCAACCAAACTGCAATACTAGTACTTAAATGGTAACCATCACACATTAAGACTTTTCAGCTCCCTTAACTACCTTTAGACGACGTCCAAAGGCATGTCTTGATCTGCTGAAAATGTGTTAATGCATGGCCAAGGATGAATTGCCATCAACCAAACAGCGGTGGGGACAAAAAATATCCCGCGACCACAGCACTGTAGACAGGGCTCTTTCATTTGGTTGCATACTAGGAAAGGGTTGCTGCTCATTTAAGATGCAAAGTGGCCGTCTCATTTTCTGAAAATGGATCATGAAAACTCGATGAAGCCGAAGTTGCAACTCACAGCAACCCCAGTTTTCCCCGTGATCAAACTTTTAGCAGGTCACCGCAGCCCTCAGGTACAGTGACCCACTTGTTGGACATGGAAAGAACTTGTGCTCCACTATCGATCATGTTCGGGAGACTATGAAAGCCTGTCAAACGAAGAGGATCTATCTGAAAATAGTACAGATCTCCCCTTGAGCAGATGCTAGTTACTTCTGAACCTGATAAAGTAGATATGTTTCCGTTCCCCTCGGAAGAATTTGCATTTCTGCTATCCGAATGCGCAACTTCAGAAATCAAAGACCCAGATAATTGAGAAAGTTGGAAGTTATCGATGCCACTCCCACCTTTTTCAGCACCTACATTCTTCGTAAGGAAACGACCTCCGCATCCCCTTGCTCGACGCATTGCATGGAGATGGCGCGATTCATGAAGGTAAGGCTGTTAAAAAAATAGATTAATATAAATTCAAAGTAAACTGAACATGCTGACATTCAAGTAAAGTTACTTCCTCTTAGTGTTTAACATCCAAGCCTTAAAAAATGTTCACTATTTCAAGGGTAGAGTTTAAAATATATGAAAATTTCTACTGTTTCCCAAATATTCAGATCAAATGGAACTTTTATAGATTCTATCAGTACTCAAAACGAAACACACCTTTCGAACTCTGGCGACCTTCTTTCCAAGCTGTGCTTTTGCACGACAAAGTCGGCGCTGCATTATTCTACGGTACTGCTTTGAATTCACGAAGATTGGTCCATCTTCCGTGTTGACATTCAATGGCAACATCACGCGGCCCTGTGTCATTTTTATAAGAAAGAAAAAGCAAAACAAAAATGAGGATTCTAACTGCTGACTGCCGGTAAAAAAAGAAAAAATACAACTGCTGACTTCAATAGAGGTTCTGTTATTTTCTTAGGTAATCACTGAAAAACGAGTGACATATAGCAAAGCAAAGATAGAGCAAAATAAAAGCTACTAAAGAGGGATCCATCATATTTACGAATAGCTAAATAATAGAGAGATAGGGAAACCAACCGCTGTTGTTTGGTATCCGCCATAAGTTGCATGCATGCCAGGATAAGGATTAATGTTAGGATAGTTTGGACGAATCTACACATAATGAGACAAACAACAAACTTAGGATCTGTTATACACTGAATATTCTCAATCAATCAACACCCAAACAAATCAAGTTCAGAGGCCTTTAAAGCAAAGGAACAAAAAGAACATCAGATAAATCAAAAAGAGATATCATACCATAGGTTGGCCAAGTCCTAAATCGAAACAAGCTTGATACTCAGGTCGAGATGATTGCCTTAGAACACACTCAGGCAATGTTGACGAAAATTGAAGTGCCTTCTGAACCTTCAACAATGGTTCTCTGCCATCACCTGAATGAAGTATTACTTTATTGGTTAAGCTGACAAATAAAATCAGATAATTTCAAGCCTATTGTGTTGTATATAACACAGAGATTCTCATGCATTGGACTAGAGGAGCATCAGATGTGTATAAGCAACTCGATTGATGTGCATCTGATGCACAGCATCGGCTAATGGTCTACATCCTATGGCCTCGAGGCTCTCCTTAATTAGTAATATAGTAGCATATCAATATTTTGGGAATACGTGCATCAGCATTTGACATGTTATAGGAAATTTAAACTTGGGAAAATTCACCTTTGGTAGTTTATTCTATACAACTGACTCAACCATAATTACATTTGACCGTACTTGTAGAAAGATAACAGTCAGAACTTCCTTAGTTCTTGTACGGATGAATTTTTTCGCTCATAATTTTCTGACAAGGAATTTTAGTTTTTTTCTTTCTATATTGAAACGACTTTATATGATTCTATTTTAAAAGGTCTGTTGTAGACAACCCGCTAAAGCTGCACGCTGCAATTCACTCATCTAACCGATGTGATTTGGATAAATATGGCAGGTGGTTTTACAATTAACAGATAAGACCTAGGATTGCATCATGCACCCTGCTGACTAGCATTTCTCTTTTACATGGTTTTTCATCTACAATTATTATAAGGGCTAATTTTTAATATTATCCTAGCTTGAATTACACTAAATAATACTATTTTCGTTTCAGAAAAAATTACTATCATTTTTTTAAATTGATCTATTTTTAGATTAAAATAAAAAAAATGATAATAACACTTTTTCATAAACGGAGGACGTATAAGAATATTTATGTACTATATGATTGTCTAATCGATATTAATTTCATGCTCTTATCTAAACATATCTTATCCCCCACTAACCCTAGCTAGCTCCATTTACTCCAACATATCATGGAACAATAGATGTGACTCAATTTTGTACTCAGATTCTTTATCATAGTATTTCTTTTTTCCATCTTTTAACTTGACATGGAAGATTGAATGGCATAGATTAAGATCAAGAAATATACCAGGAAAAGTAGTGAACTGTTGAGGAGTAGTGTAATAATTGTCCTTTTGTTGATACTGCTGGCCTAGGTCTATTCCATGTTGAGCATCAGTGAGCAGTTGATCACCAAATTTAAAACTAGGGTTGTTGTGGCTGTTGTGGCTGTTGTTGTCCATTGAAGATGAAGATGATAGCTTCATTAACTGATTATTAGTTCCAAAAGACTCACCGTAAAGCATTTGAGATCCAAGGCCGCTAGCAGCACTCCACCAATGCGCATGCACCGGAGGAAGTGGTGATTGTGGTGAAGTTTGATTAGGAATACCCAAAGGATGTTCACTAAATAACGTATGCATTGTCATGAATTCGTTCCTTGACAGAAAAAAATGAGGGAATTCAGTTGGCACCAATCGATGATTCAGTGATCAAAAGATACTATCTTCTCTTACCTGCAGTAATATGAAGCAATTAATTAAAGAGAAGTAGTACTACAGACAAAATGAAAATTTCATTCATATCATGAAACACTAAATCATTTCAATTTTGATGAGAAAAAACAGAAACTTATGAAGAAAGCTTCAGGCAATTGAGAAAACTATACACGTCAAATCAAGAAGAAAACACAAAGAAAAGAGAAGAGAGTTCAACATGCATAGCAAAGTACTAAGCTCTAGTACTGCAAGAGAGAAATGCAGAGAAGACACTCACAGACTTCACAGTTGAGCGCAAGGGAAGCAAAGTGCAAGTTGGCAATGGAAAGAGCCTCGTCGAGCGATATCATGTTAGGGAAATAGAGAGAGAGAGAGAGTAATGGGAGCTACAAAAGGCAAGGATCAATGGTTTAGAGCTTTCATGCAAGACTTTGTATTTACACGAATTAAATATTAAATGAAAGTTAAATCCATTATTTATTTTTCTCATAATCATAATTAATTCAAGTTGTGCTCTCTCTCGAGATATGAATACCTAACAATACTATTCTTTTATGGATATCTCTCATGGTTTGCACCCAACCCTTTGATTCTTTCCGTTTGAGGATGTTTATTATTTAGAATTAAGGAAAACTATGTTTAAAAGCAGTCATATATCATAATATGTTTGATCATGTTAAATATACAAAATTCCAAAAAACCAATTCTTAATGATAAATTGATTGTCTAGGATCACTATTCGTGGAACTACTAAATCCTCTATGTTATGACACATTCGTAGATGGTTTTTTTTTTTTTATCAGAAGCATATGGTGTTATCTTGAGCCTAAGATGCAAAGTTCTTGCATTTATGAGTGGATATTGCAATTTGCGCATATATGCATGTGAGCTCATCAAATGTGCGACTTTAATTGCTTCGCAACAACTTTTAAGTTAGATGAACTGAAAAACGAGGGAAGTAGGGTAATTCAGTAGGCTAAGAAAACACCATTCATTATGTACACAAAATTAGTGAAGTACAGAAGTAGACAGCTCTCAGCTTTGTTAGCTTGGCTTCTGTTCCTAGTTTAATTAGTGACTCATACATAGTAAACGATTATCTGTTCACCTGGAATATTTATCTATGGTTTTGGACTTGGCCTTTTCTTATTTTTGAAAATAATTCAAGCTTTCTGTGAAATTATTATATCGCACTTAAGCGATTGTGTTCGATGCAACTGAGCATTACTTTCTCCTGTAGAAAAAAATAAAGTACTGCAGACAGATAAGGTGTGTGCAATAGTTAATTAATCCATTCATTTGGCCTTCACTATCCCAAAAGCTAGATAATTAATATTATAAGAACACTAATTTTCTTAGAAAAATGGCTAATCGTACATGCAATCCTATAACTGCCTACCAAATATAAATACAGGAATGAATGAAAAATAAGCAAGGTAAAGTAAGGTTTGTCTACCTCATATGTTGCGAGGACGAGATTCCTCTAAAATCTAAATATTACCTTATTATGTCCTTGAGCTGCGTGCCATGATTTCATTTTGATTGAGTATTCTTATAGCCCCAATCAAAATTGGAATCTGTGAGTCAAAACTCAAGAGAATCACAGCCATTTGATCACTTAATATTTTTCTAGCGTTTCTGGAATCCTTAGCTTTGGTTACTCTTGACTCACACCTCTGTTCACAAGAACTCACACATCTCTCTCTCCACCTCCTTGTCCTCTCCTTTTTGGCGACTTTTGTTGCTTTTACTTTGTTTTTTTTGGCCAGCTTTAACCAAAGTTAAAAGGGAAGAAGCATATACTGTTATAGTTAGAGAAGAAGAGACACTTTTATCTGATTGCGAAAGTAGTAGGGAAATCATGAATTCAATCAACTTTACACTGTTTGCCATCAAAATTTGTCTTAGCAAGCAAATGGATATGTGAATATTAAATTTCCATCGTAAACGTGTTAAAATTTTAACATGGAACATCAGGTGATGATGAAATGAGAAGTGCCAAATCAAAACTCAATAGAAAATCCCATATCTCAAAGAAGATCAACGGTTAGAATAAATTTAGACATATATTGTTGAAGACATGATAGGTGGTACAAAACTGACACCCTTACTGCATGACAGACACGTCTCAATACAAAAAAGAGTCAAAGCATGAAACACAGTTTTCAGAAACCACGTGCCAAACATGTAATAACATGAAAAAGATTGTACGGTCCACAACTCTATATGACCGCACCATATTCATGAAAAAGCTAACGTGGAATAATCTAATTGGAAAAAAAAGAAGCGAGATCGCATCAAGGATGCGATTCACCCAGCATGAAATCAAACGAGACAAGAAAGACCTGCATCATACCCTGCAGAATATATAAAAATGTGCAGAACAAGCATCATACCAGGATATAAATAAGAACAAATAACTGGAAAGGGAACTTAGTGGAACCCTTGTGAAATCCTATAAATACCAGACTCAAGGACAGAGAAAGGGGTCGGAAATTTATTGAAAAAGAAGAAGGACTAAGAGAATTGGATTAGGTAAGAACAAACAGATGCGTTGTTTAATATGTTTATCATATATAATCATTTCAATCTTAAATAAAAAACCGTTTTATCATTGTTCGAATCTTATTTACAATGTCTTTTAGATAATAAATTCATTTGGTTGAAGTATTAAAAGAAGATAGTATAACACAACTTGCACCACATATCGCATTTGCAGTCATCCCATCAAAGTGTATTCTCCCCAATTTTGAGTGCTATGACGGGACTAAAAATCCCGCAGCTCATTTAAAATATTACAATCGAAATATGGCCCGTCGGGAGCAAGATGATGTTATCATGTGCATATATTTCCCCTCTAGTTTAAAAGGATCCGTATTAACTTGGTTTGATAATTTATCAAAAGGAACATTACATTCATATACACAATTGGCCAGTAAATTTCTGGAAACATATATGTAAAACAAACCTGCGAATGCTGGAACAGATAAATTATTTGCTCTTGCATCATGGTCCAAAGAAACTATTTGGGATTATACTGATCGCCGGTAATCAATCTGTCAAGATACAGGCAATATCAATCCAGATATCACTATCAATTGTTATAAATAGGGAATATCAGACCGCAAAAGCCCGCTCTTCGTAGATATTCACGGTGCAAATCCGGAGACTGAAGAAGAATTGAGAGTGATTATTGAGAAACATGCAAGACTTCAAGATATACAAAGACAGAATCCAAGAGTAATTTCTCAAAACCAGAAAACCAAACACATAACTAGTTCTGCTGAATCAGCATCAAGCTCCGGAAAACGAGTTGGAGACGAAACTCCTTCTAATGATTCCAAGAGGGGCAAAGTAGATGTTGAAAGGAAATTCAACAAACAATTGATCCAGTTTTTACTAAACTCAATACTGGGTATTCTCGGATTCTAAATTCAATTAAGAATAGAAAGGATTTTGAATGGCCATGATCCAAAGGAAGAAAACTACAGTACACAGAAAATTCCAAAAATTACTGTGAATATCATTGTTTTTACGGTCATGTAAAATAAATGTAGAAACATGAAGATACAAGTTCAAAAGTTAATTGATACGGGAGAATCGAAAGAGTTTCTTCATCTACCTGACCCACCAGCAAGACCGTGTTTAAATAAGACTATAAATATTCTGGAGAATAGTCGAACTATCAATACAATTTCCCATGCAGAATCAAGTTAACTATCTATGAATGGTGCAATTGGTAGAAGACTACGAAAAAAAGTTGATGACCACGAAATTTTCAAAATTGTGGGTAGAATCGCAGAAACATGACAAGATTGGATGACCGCACCATTAACCTTTTCAGCAACTGAAGTTGATCAAGAAGTTGAAACACAATGTCTGGGTGGAATGCAAAAAAGGTCCTCATGGGGGAAGTTCACTTAATGTGTTTTTTTATGACACATTTCAAAGAATAGGGCTCAAAGATGATCAACTCACACCTTCATGCTACATCATTTATGGATTCAATGGAATAGCTTCAAAACCAAAAGGATAAGTTTTACTTGAAGTCATGGCAGAACCAATAAACATCCTTACCAAATTCAGTGTAGTAGAGGCACCATCCCTATATAATGCAATTATTGGAAGACATTGGGTTCATCGTTTGAAAGGAGTAACAACAACTTATCATCAATATTTACGGTTTCCGACACCGCAAGGAGAAATGGAAATTAAAGGAGATCAAAATGTGGCAAGATCTTGCATTCTCACAGAAACACAGATGAATGAGGAATGCACTTTGACACAACAACAAATAAAGAAAGAGCGAAAAATCAAAGCCAAAGAAGATGCAATTAACCAATACATGACTGAAACTGCGGGGAAAAGTTTTTCAAATCTAACAAATATGGATTTCAAATCAAAAGAAGATGCACCAAAGGTTGGAACAAGTGACAGCATACCCGAATAACAATTAAAGGGAGCTCCCTCATTTTTAGGAGCCCCAAACCTACTTTTTGAGCAGTTGAGGAAACCAAAAATGTCAATATTGGAACAGAAGAATCCTCAAAAATAAACAAGATTGGAACTTTAGTAGAATCAGAATGGGAACATGATTTGTTTAATCTACTCAAAGAATATGTTGACATTTTTGCTTGGAGAATGAGAGATATGCCAGGCATTGATCCAAGTATTGTACGTCATGAATTACATACACATACATGCACGACCTTATTTCGGCAACGCATACGCAAGGTAGCTCTGGAATATCATCTATCAGTTGAAAAGGAACTCAAAAAACTTTTGGAGATTTATTCGAGAAGTCAGGTACCCAACTTGGATATCGAACATGGTGATTGTACAAAAAAAAAATGGAAGAGTAAGAATTTGTATAGACTTCACCAATTTAAACAAGGCATGTCTGAAAGATAGTTATCCGCTCCCCGACATTAATCAATTAGTGGATGCAGTTGAAGGACATGAGGCTTTATCTTTTATGGATGAACATTCAGGGTACAATCAAATTGCCTTAGCTAAAGAAGATCAAGAACATACTGCATTCTTTACCCCACATAGCTTATATTGTTATACCAGAATGTCATTTGGAACAAAGAATGCGGGGGCAACATATCAACGACTTGTGGACGCAATTTTCAGACCATGGATAGGCCGCACATTGGAGGTTTATGTAGATATGCTTGTAAAAAGTAAATTTTCAAAAGATCATCGACAGGATTTAAAAGAAATTTACGGAGCTCTGCGCAAATACAAGATGAAGGTCAACTCGGATAAATGCATTTTAGAGTTACATCGGGAAAGTTTTTGGGATACTTGGTCACTAAAAATGGAATTGAAGTTGTTCCGGCCAAAACACAAGCAATTGTTAATATGCCTTCTCTGAAGAATGTCAAAGAAGTACAAAAACTGAGTGGTTGCTTAGCTGCACTTAATAGAATTATTGCAAGATCTTCCGACAAATGTAAACAATTTTTTGACACTTTAAAGAAGAGGAACAAATTTGAATGGAATGAAAACTGTGAGCAAGCCTTTCGAAACATCAAATCTTATCTCACAGCAATACCAGCATTACAAAAACCAGTGCCAGAAGAGGTGTTAGCCTTATACATAGCTGCAACAGAAGATGCTATAAATGCGGTATTGGTAAGACGAAATGAGAAAGTGGAAAAACCAGTGTATTACACCATCGAAACTCTTAACTATGCCGAAAGGAATTACACCAAAATTTAGCAACTGGTACTAGCGTTAGTTTTTGCCACACAAAAAGTGCACACCTATTTCTTAACACATTATGTTCGGGTGCCAAGTAAAGCTCCATTAAAATCTGTACTAAAGAATGCGGGAAAAGTAGGGAGAATAGCAAAGTGGAACACACAATTAGAGAAGTTCCACATCTTATTTGAAATACAAACCGCACAAAAATCACAAATTTTAGCAGATTTCCTTGCGGATTTACAATTAGACGATAGATCTGAAATTCAAAGCATGTCAGGGGCAGAAGAGGATGATGATGACTCGCAAGATATTTTAAATTCTGTTAATTCCCGCAGATGGGAAGTGTTCGTTGATGGGGTACGAAATAAAGAAGGAGCTGGAATAAGAATTGTAATCACAACTCCTACTGGAGACGAATGGTGCACGCATTTCGTTTGGAATTTAGAGAGCACACAAATAATATAGTGGAATATGAAGATATGGTTCATGCTTTTAAACTCAGCGTCGAACTGTAAATAAGTGATGTTCGACTTACAAGTGATACACAATTGGTGATTCAACAAGTTGAATTAAAATATCAAGCATTTGATGAAGATTTGATAGAATACACGAATCTTGTTCAAAAATTAGCATCTCAAGTCCCGAATATGACTTTTCGACATTTATCTAGAGAGAAAAATTGTCATGTTGATGCCTTAGCATATATTTATTCAATGTTAAAAGATCAGAACACGTCCGGAATCAAACTTGGACGCATATGAACCATCAATTAAGATACAATCAGTCAAAAATTTGGAAGAGCAAGTAGATGAAGACCTTGAAGATGAAGCTATTAAAGATGATGATGCAATTTTTCCACATAGATCAGAAGATGAATCATTATATGCAGAATATTGGAGACTCCTATTATATCAGTACTTGCAAAATAGAATATTACTCGCAAACACGAAAGATGCAAGGAAAATTCAATCATAGTCTGTAAACTATCAGTTGCAGGATAAAATTTTATAACACAAATCTTTTTTGGGACCATTATTTCGATGTCTATCAAAAAGTGAAGGACAACACAATCTCACTGATATTCATTATGGGGATGCGGGAAATCAGAGTGGAAGGCGCTCACTTGCACTAAAAACAAGAATGCAAGGGTATTACTGGTCATTCATGAATAAAGATGCAACTAGTCTCGTAAGGATATGTGAAGAATGTCAACGCTTTTCTAAAAGAATCAAAGCTCCTGCAACAGAACTCAATTCTATATTAAGCCCATGGCGATTTGCAAAGTGGGGAGTAGATATAGTTGGACCGTTAGTGTAAGGTACAAAGAAAAGAAAATACCTGATTGTAGCAACTGACTATTTCACTAAATGGGTCGAAGCAAAAGATCTAACTTGGATCAGAGATACTGATGTCTTTAAATTCTTATTTGAAGACATAATTTGTAGATTTGGAATCCCGATGGCTATAGTATTTGATAATGGACAACAATTACAAGGAAAAAATATTGATATGTCTTTTGAAGTATTTAATATTCAAAAGAATAAGTCCGCTCCTATTTACCCCAAAGTAATAGCCAAGCTGAAGCAACAAATAAAACCATTGCTATGAATTTGAAAAATACTTTAGATGGACATCATAAAATATGGTGTGAACAACTTCACAATACTTTATAGGATTGTCGTACAACAAGAAGAGAAACACCTGGCGAATCACCATTTTTTCTTACTTACGGAGCAGAAAGAGTTATTCCCACGGAAATAATTTTACCAACTACAAAGATAAAAGCTTGGGAAAAGAATTTGAATATAGATTTAATGCTTGAAAAATTGGATGATTTAGAAGAAAGAAGAGAGACTGCGCACCAAAAATGAAAAATTATCAAAGAAGATTGGCCTCAGAATACAACAAGAAGTAAAAGTTGCGGAACTTTGTTGAAGGACAATATGTGCTACGTCAAATCCCGGAATACCAAAGAGATAAGAATTCAAATAAATTTGCATCTACATGGGGGGATCTTAGATCATTCAAGATATTGCGGGACAGGGCTCATACCATCTGCGGAATATGAACGGAGAAGTATTGCGGCATCCATGGAATGCACAATACTTTAAACCATATTATCCATAAGAAAAATAAAGATGGATCATGAAATAACAACTTAAGTATCATGAGAATGTGCTAACCAATCACATCGCTTAGTACTAGGTGAATCATGACATATGCTATCTTTCTAGAAAATTCATGTTTATGTCTATGAGTGTGACCAATGGATATTTCGTAAGCAAGAGATGCCTAACATGACATTTTACTTATTGTGAAAACAGGTACAATCATTCCCTGAACGTACTGCTTTCAAAATTGGGACCGCATTATTAACTTCCTTTTGGCCAAGGTAAAGTTGATCATGTGACTGTCCTCTCAAAGGTAACTCAAGTTATACTTTTCACCTTATGGTTTCTCAATTCATACACTCATTATAAAATTCAATTAAATGTATATAATTCTGAAATTAAAACACACTACTAATATATATATATATATATTCAAAAATATATTACAGGTGCTACATTTTACAGATCAAAAAGAAACCTACATGCGTACATAAGATAAAAGAAACTAATAAGGGGCAGAAGAATCAACATTTGGGGAAGGATACTTAGGGATTTCTTTAAGACCATACTCCTTGGTAAATCCATCTTCTTTAATCTATATAGAGTATTATTTATTGCCTTTTCAACTCCAATACGAGCTTCAATCTTTAACCAAGAGATTTTGGCACGCGCAGTCTCAAGCTGCTGCTTCAATACACTCACTTCGCCTGCAGATTCTTTGGCATGCACATCTAATGATTTAGTTCCTAATAATTTTTTCTCCCTTGCTTAATAGTCAGATCACGTGTAGGATTGTCAGCTCTCAAAGTATCAAACTTAAATGTGTCTTCTGCCTTTTCAGCTCTAGTGGTTAACTGATCAAGCTGACATTGTACTTCATCCGCTTTGATAGTGGAAAGCTTCAATTGTCCCCATCTCCTTATGATTTGGTGAACGCAAGTGGAATTTTTCCCTCAACTTCTTTAACTCTAGCATTTACAGTTCTGAGTTCTCTTTTAACTTTTTCAACTCTTGAAGTTGCGTTCTTGAGCTTTTCCTCGAAGCCTGTAATATAATGTAAAACAATAGTTTAAATAATGTAAGAAATTATATCAAACCGCAATTATGCAATATAATAAGATACCTCTTGAGAGGGATTCAAACTCTTCTAGTTCATGAACTATTGCCTCTCGAGCATCATCAAGGGAATCAAATTCATTTGAGAATTTTTGATAGTTGTCAGTAAGATGATGAAAATCTGGACGATATCGATCCAACTCTACCTGTTTCAATGAATCTTCATGCGGTAATCGATTTATTTCATTTGTAAACTTTTCCATTCCTTTTTGTAAACAATAAATGTCATCCTCACGCAAACAAACAATTTCTGACAGTCTAGAAATTTCGGATCGAGCCTCTACTAGTGCATTTCCCTTAGCATGAGCATCCGCTACCGTATGATCTCTATCATTAATAAGTTGAACAACATAATATGAATATTGAGAATCATGGAATGACCTGGAAGTAGAAAATTCCGTAAGAATATTTTTGCGTTCCGCACAAAGCCTACGGGTCTCATCATCCAATCTTTCTGTTCGCACACACGCCTCAGTAATACTATCTTTAGTCCAAGAGAGATAAGTATTATATTCTTTTTCTTATGGAGACTCTCCACATATAATAAACGATATTTCAAATCTGATTCTTCATACATGGACTTTGCGTGAGTCAACTTTTCAACCAACTTGTTACATCTTTCCTTGATCTCCATATTCTTTTTATTTATTTTAATCATATGATACGTAAGACGTTTTTCCCTATTACGCATCATATTTATAAGATCTGAACCCCCGTTGATCCCATAAAGTATGATTTAAAGAGAAAAAAAATTAAAGAAAATAACAAGAGAAAAATAATGAACCTTGGTTCTGAAGATCCAATAATTACTGACGAAGAATCTCATTGTCCCTCTTCAGTTCTTCTACATTTTGTACCGCAACATTCTTCTGTAACAACTCTGCCCGCAAGCTAGAATTTTCTTCTTCAGCCTTGATCAATTTATCTTCTACTTGCCTATACTTTGTCTCCATCTTTATTGATCGACCCATGAAAACTTGTATGCAACATAAGCAGCATTTTGTCCACGATCAAGCTACAATTTTTTGTTTAATTAGTCCAAAAAATATATATATTTAAATAGCTTGCTGAGGGAAAGGATATGTTCCACCATCCGCGAGAGCGATTAAATCCGCAAAGATGCCACCGCAGCAGAGTCAGTGTTTACAGAAGATCAATATCTAAAGAAGAACGGACAGAACTGCCTTGATCGTTTAACCAAGCTTCTTTCACTTATTCATAAGAGGAAGATAGCATACGTTCATGCAAAGATGCCACCGCAACAGAGTCAGTGTCTACAGGTTGAAAATTGTGCGGAACAGACAGCAAATCCTTAGACATGAACTAACAAAAAGCCTCTTCTTCTCCATCAACAAGCCTTTCATCTTCCATTCTTCCTTTGCCCTTACCACTGTCTGAAGTGCCCTCATTGCCACTTTTATTGGTAGTATCAGTGACATATATACCTCTATCACTACCTTCATTAGTAGCAATATTAGTATTTATTTCAGGTTCCTCTTTATCAGACGAACCTCCCTTCTCACTAACAGAAGCACAAGGTAATCTTCTTCGTATAAAGGAGGTGAAAATTGAGGAGGAACAAATGAAAACTGAGAAGAAGTAGACTGTGAAGTAGATGCACCAATACCCATGCCACATTCCAAGGAGATAGATTGATCCACTAATTCATTAGTTCTAATCTCTCACGTATCAACAGAAGGATCCGCGGTCCCAACAAATTGATCCCCATGACCCTCATGGGTACCTACAGGTTCAGAATCTACGGGCCCAATAAAAATATCTCATTCCTGGTTTTTTGATTGTAGCGGAACATTTTGTCCCTCATCACCTTTCTCAAATTCATCATTATCAGAGCCAAGACCTTCATTTCTTTCAATATTTTTTGGAGAGAAACTAGTTTTATCAAGGATTTTCCCTTCCTCCCGCTCAGGTGGAGTACGAGACACAATCTTGGTCCTTTTATGACCATATCAACATCCAATTGATAAGAAGATAATTCAATAAATAAAATTTAGATATATTCTTACAAATTCATTTAAATAATTAATACCTTTCTTCCTATAGCAATAGCCTTTCGTTTCTTGTCTTTCCCATCACTTTTAGAATCTTCTTCCATTCGAGGTTATATGAAACAACAACAACTTAAGTAATTTTTAAAGACGAGAATTAAACATGAGAACTAAATATTATAATCATACATACCCTTTCATCATAATTGAAAGAATAACCATCAAAGTTTAATTGCCAGGGGCAATAAATTTGCGAACCCGAAATAAGGTTGCGAACCACAGTATCTTGTACAAAACCATAAATCCAGGGACCTTGGATTACCAAAGGAGTACGGTACCACCTGTAGTTATGATCATCACGAATTTTTTCTTTCAAGGTTTGTTGCGTTCCAGGAATAACTTTCAACTTGGAATTATCAATTTCCCAAAGCAAGCGAAAACCTTCACCACCTCTTCGTCCCGGACCAATACCCCATTTCTTATAATTCTTTGCAGCCATAACATCAACATAAATAACATGGAAATTTTATACAGTATAGTACTTACGTTCCATAGGATTGGGAACATAACTTTTGAGATTCGTTTCCCCCTTGGTGCGTTTATGGCATTCATTTAATACACGCCAGCAATTTCCATTATACCGAGTAATGGAACATCCCGCATAATGATCATCTAATTTATTACGACCCGAAAGAACTTCGTACTGAAATGAATCTCCACTCTTGTATAAAGGAAGCTCCAAACTTGCATCCAATGCGCCCGCAACTATCAAAAATTTATTCGTACCGTATGAGAACATCCTTATCATATAAAGCGTTATTTCATCACCATCAGCGGGCTCATAAAAATAAACTTTGAAATAATTCAGATTGTGTTTTCTCTTAAACTCATTAAGATCCTCAAATATGAAGCTTAAATTATTACTGGTCCGCTTGTTCCTACGGGAAGAAGTTTTCTTGGTCGCAGCAGTAATTTTACTTGCATCATTCGATAAAGCCTGCACATGATAAATCACATTAAGAGGATGGGGATGTGAGGGACCAGATTTTCCTCCTGTCTTTGATTTTTCCGCAAAAGATTGTTTACTTTGATGCGGGACAGATTTAGACGTACTACTAACTCTTTCTCCTGACATGATGAATTCTATCTATAAACAATCAACAAGGGAAAGAACAATTAATAACAGATTCATCTTGATGGGGAAAATCAAGAACAGATAAAAGATTAAATCAATCATATAAAACTTTTACAAACAAATATCAACCAAGGGACAACTCGACGCATGACTCAGACTGCCTATTTATAGTCCTTCTCGGCCATTTATGGAAAAATTCTTGTCTGGTATCGAACCGACTCGTACCCTGGGACAATATAATGGTAATTGGTACCGATGTTTAGCCGAGTGAGAGAGGCGGTAAGGGCAAGTGTACAGATTCTCCTCATTCTACTTACGATTTTGCGGATGCCCCCAAGTATACTGTCCAGAGCTTTCTGGATAATTATAAAGATTGCACTCCCTCCTTGTGTGATTTATCTGAGTTGTCTTTTGGGTCGGCTCGCCATATTCCACCTTTCAACAAGGATGAGAAGATGTTGCTCGACGAGGATCCCGAGATGGGTCAAACGACCAATATGCATCTGAGACGTACCAGCGATCACGTCTGGGACAGGACCCCACTGGTTATCCGTGTCTGACACGACCAATAGGAATCTTCTGGTACCAATGGAATTTGGTTGTATCCAGAGTAGCCTTCCATGAGAGTCAGCATTTGTGACCATTAATCGCATCGATTAGTTGGTCTATACTCGGGAGTTGGAAACTGTCCTTCGGGCATGCTTTGTTAATCGCTGAAATCTATGCAGATTCTGAATCCACCATTCATCTTTGGTACAACTACCATGTTTGATATCCACACCGGATATTGTGCATTTTGGATGACTCTATCTATTTTCATTTTCTTTAACTCGGCTTCTACTGAGGCTTGTAACTCTGGCGCGATTCTCTGTAACTTTTGTCGAATGGGTTTAAACTTTGGGTTTATTCTCAGGTGATGACAATAAATTTCTGGGCCAATTCCCTTCATTTCCTCCATGTTCCATGCAAACACATTTATGTATTCCTACAACAAGGCTTTCAGTTCCGTGGTTTGATCCAAATCTAACAACGATCCTATCTTCACTATTTTCGGCTCTTTCTCCGTCCCGATATTGAGATCCTAGATTGGTTCCAGAGCCCTGAAATGCTGCTTGTGTTCCTCGATAGGGGTCGTTGACTGTAAGTACTATGCATCCCGACTCTTGCTTTCTTTTTCAATCTCCTGAGTTAATTTTAACATTTCATCTAGCTCTTGTGAGTGCTTCTCTCCTTGGACGCTGTTCTTTTATCTTATGTTCCTGGCTCGTTTATCCTTGTTTTTCTGGATTTCTGCTTAGATAAAGAACCTTGCAACTTGTGGATCTCCCCCACTTCTGCTACTCCCATCGGGGTCTGGAACCTAATTCGCTGGTGATACGCTGATCCTACCCCTTTAATTTCAGCAAACCATGGTCTCCCGAGTATGGCTTCATAGGGTGAAACAACGTCTACTATACAGAACGTAGTAATGGTATCCAGATACTTTCCCCCTGATACTCTTAAAGTAACCTCGCCTTTGGGTTAGGTGACTGAACGGTTAAATCCGTAGATGCTATAAGTGGAAGGGATGAGGATTTCTTCTGACAGACCCATTTTTTTGAAAATATCATAGAATAGAACTTCCACTATCCACCAATATCTTCTTTACTCCATAATCCTCAATCATCAGTGTAATTACTAACGGGTCTGCATGAGCTTCCCCATTCAAAGGCACATCTTTTGCAGAGAAGGATATTGGCTGCATCATCCATGATTCTATCGGCATAGTCTTGTTTACACTGTAGATTTCCTTTCCCGAGTAGTCTTTCTTGTGAACTCAAGACATAATTCCACTTCCTAGCTGAAAACCTTGAGTCACTGAGTGGGAAATCGTGTTGCATTGGAGGACCCTAGCATCTCTCGTAATTCTTACTTGGTGTACTGGCACTTATGCTGGTGCAGGTTAAGTTCTCACATATTTCTTTAAAAAGCCATCTCGAATTAAATGTTGCATAATCTTCTTCACGTCTCGACAGTTGTAGTTGAATGCGCTGTATACATGTGGTAAGCACAGTAGTCAAGGTGGTTTTTGCTTCTCTCAAATTGCACTCCTTGGTTCGGGGGATAATTGATGTCTATTCTCTTTTCTACTTCCATGAAAATTTCCTTGAGGGGGGCATTTAACGGGACATATACTTTATCTTTGAATCTTGGCATTTTCTCTTTCGGGATCCACACGCACATCTATCGTTTCGCTCTCCTCTTTTCTCAACTCGTCTTGACTCTGTATGGAGAATGACATGCATAGCCCGAGACAGTTCTGCCACCTTTGCGTTCTCCTGGACTTGGATTTCCTGCACCCCTCCTTATATTTTTTTCGAGGGCAACGTAATATTTCTGCAACTTCCTGAGATCCTTCAGAGTCTGAGGCTTCTCATTGTGGATAGCCACGTAGATTGTGTCCTTCTTTCCTAGATCATTTTCAACCCCAGAATTTGCTGGTCCACTAGTACGTTTCCAATTTCGGTGCATAGCTTTCTCCAACTGTTTGTAAGTGATCGAAGCAATTCTTTGTGTCTTCTGGCTAGAGTAAACAATTTGTTCACCCTAGGTATGGGTGTGCTGTTATGCATGTAAGTTTCCAAGAATATTTCAGTTATCTCCTCATAGGTCTCAATTGATCCCTGGGATAGTGAGTCGAACCAAGTCCTTGCCTTTCCATCCAAGCTTGCTGGGAAGTATTTGCAAATCACCTTATCTTTATGTATCCATTGTAAAAGCGGCATGTTTTACATCTTAATATGCTCCACCGCATCGCCTGTTCCATCGAAGCTCGTCATAAAAGTTGGGAGAGTGCACTTTGGAGGAAAATATTTTCTTGCCAATCTCCTGGTGAATGGGGTCTTCTCAGCTTCCATCATTACTTCTGCCATCTTGTTATCATCTCATTTACCTACCATCTTCTTGATCATTGCCTCTAGATATTTTACCTTCTCTGGCATGGTCTGCGTGCGCCTTCGATTCTCCTGCCTGGGCTCTTCCTCAGAGGTGCAGTCTTTCCTGGCCCTATAATATCTTCGTGGTTGCAACTCGGGTTTTGGACTTGGGTACCGGGGACAAGCGGGCTCTATTTTTATACTCATGTTGGGTGTTCGGGTCATGCCTCCATCTCCCGAGCGCGTATTATCACTGGATCCCTCTATTGGGTACTCCCTGGGTAAGCTTCTATATTTCATTCCCCTTTCTCTCAGTAAGTTGTTCTCTTGTTCCAGCAACAAGTTCCGTCTCTCTAGTGGCCTAACATGTTCTTCCAGTTTTTGTTGGTTTTCCAAGATCTTTGCTAGAGTCACATATGTGGTTTCGTGACTGGATGGGTTGTCTCTCTTTGGAACGCCGCCTCCCTAGGTCGTATGTCTCTTCCCTAGCATGATCTGATTCCGTATTTTTGCCTCCGTCTCGACCGCTTCTCTTTGCGTCGGCTTAGCTATCACCCTGTTCTCTTCTCCGTGAGCTCTCCCTTGTGCCTATTCCTCCTCGCTGTCCGAAGCGAAAAATCCATCGGGGGATACTCTCCGCCTCTTGCAGTTTCACGAATCTTCCCATTTGCTGATCGAACCAGGAGGATCTCCTCTTCTACTGGTAGCATCTCGGGTCCGGTTTCTTTTGCTAAGATCTTTCTCGGATTGGGGTTGCTTTCCTGCCCAGACGTCGTAATTCCCTCTTGCAGACTTGCTCCTGCTGTCGTTCGGCTGCGTAGATGTCTAGTCGGTGCTGACGAACTGGCCATCAAATCTTGCTTGTTCCCGATATTGACCTACGTCCAGAAGAGAAATACACAGACTCACTATAACCTATTAAGGAAAATGCGGCATATTTTTAAATTTTCTTTTATCGGGCACTAATCCCCAAATACGACAGCTTATAACCGAAAATGACAGTGTTCAATGTATTATCTTTCTAATGTCAGGATTCCTCCCCCAGAAAAAGATTTGTTGTGGTCCAGGTGGTTTTTTTGGAAAAGAGCGTCATAGCCCAAAAATTCTAGGTTTTTCTCAGTTAACTTTTAGTGCAAGACTACTTTTTTTGCTATTAAGTGGGAGGAATATGACAAACTTGTCGGCTCCAGTGACTGAATATTAGAAACTCTGTTTTCTTAAATCATGTTCTTTTATGCCATTGAAATATCCGACGAACTTTGTGAAGTTTGGACTACGACCTCTATTAGTTGAGCTCAGATCATTCGAATGACCTTTGTTTTCAACTGTTCTGAGTTTCTCCTTTCAGTTTTGGTTTCCTTAACCTCAAGTTATGAAGTAAACTCCATACCTTAAGACGTCGTTTCTTGTGGAAAGATTATTGTAAGATACCAATTCCCAATGGTTTCCACCATTATTTTGTTAATACGAAAAAGAAAATAGCTAAATCCCTTTAGGTTTTGGAAAAGAAGAAATTAACTTGTAACAACCCCTTTTACCACTTATAAAAAGTTTTCTTATGCTTATAACTCTGAGAATGAAAACTTAAGCCTTAAATGACCCAGATCTACGTTAGTTTCTAACAAAGTATCATTGACACCTTGGAGCTTGTAGATTTGTAACCTTTGCTGCTTTTGTAACATGAGCGACTCTTGTATGTATCTTTCATCTTCTACAAAGGTCAGTGACGCTTTGGAGCTTAAAAAATCTTTAAGATTAGTTACTGATAAAACAAAAAACAAAAAATAATTTGAATAATCTTCAACGAGAGTCTTTTAGCTTCTACAAAGATCAGTGACACTTTGGAGCTTATAGATCTCGTCGTTTTATGAAGTATTCTACCACAAAGGTACTCAACAAGATGTTAATCGTTCCCTGTTTTTAGCACCAAAATGTAGTTGTATAAAATCCAATAACCTATCTCAGACTATTCATCCTCCAGTAAAAGATAAATAATAACAACTAAGAACATAATAACAACTATCACACAAAATATATACGTGGTTCGGTATGATTACCTACGTCCACAGGGAAAATGATTGATCTTATTCGATAGAGATCCAACTTACAAAAAGGGTAGACTCAATTTCACTTTACACACTCTCAAACACTCTCTCAAGTTTGATACAACTTTCTCTCCAAATAACCTAACCTAACTTCTCTCTTGGTAGAGCTTAGTATTTATAGACAAAAGATATTGTACAACCAAACTTCAGTGTTGGACGTTTGTATCTGAGTTACGGTAGTTTACTCAGGAGTATATCCCGAGTCTCTTGATGTCATGCCCCGAATCTTCTCTGGTTCTCTCGATAGGCTCTTCGTCTTGACTTGCTCTGGATACGACCCGAGGTGATAGCGGCTTCTTGATCTTTCGTTAGTCACGACCCGAAGAGTGTACGTCGATTCTTGTCAGGTGCATTAAATGCTTATGATCACACCACGCGCGCTCTGTAAGTTCATTTAATGCTCTGTCTCCCCTTTCAAATTTGACCGTTGATCTCCTCTTTTACTTTCCACGTATCGTTACTTCTGGTTGATGTGGTAGATATCTCGTTTACCGCGTAAGACCCATAAATCTTCTTCAATGTATCGCCCTCGTCTTAGTATCATGAACTCCTAACTTAAGATGTTTACAAGTGTTCTCAGATATTTCGCCACTACAGAGATAATTAATTTATTTATTTATTTTTATGGTGGGAACGTGTTGAATTCACTAGGCTTTACTCATTAACAGATCTTCGAAAGGCAATTATATTTGTATTTGTTGTTTTCTTCTTAGTATTTTTTTTCTTTTTTTTGATCTGGAATTGTCCGTAAACATTGTTGCAACGTGTAGGTTTCTTTACCCCCTTAAAAATTGTAATACATCCGAAAGTGAAAGCTCTGACTAGGGAGATCCGAATCCAGGTCTATTCTATACCGTAGAAACAATCGACAGACACATGAGAGAGCCTAGCGTTATACTCCCTCGGGAAAGGTTGTTCCAACTTCTAACTAAAAGAATTTATTTTCTTCCAAAGAATTCACTCTCTTCTTGAGCACCATTGGAAGTGTGATAAGTGTTGGTGGGTGGTGATACCCACATTGCTTTGCCTTGTTAGAGCAGAATAGGGTGGTCCACCAAGACACACCCTTGGTCTCCCAAAACTGAAAGATGATATCGCTCCCCGTCTGTCTTCACAAGGAAAGAAAAGTGAACTAACTATTTTTCCTAGAGTGAATAATCCTAAGAATTATGCATAACCTACGCGTCGTCTCGTCAGTCGTTCCCGCAGGTGGGTTGCCTGACGATATCATCAATCACTCATCAACATTAAAATGTGTAAAAACTGTACCTACGTGATAAGTCTGCTTCTTCCTCATCCCTGGCCTGTTGTTTTTGCAATCCACATCACAAATGAAACCCAACCGTATGCATGTCTATATTCTCTTTCTTTTCACTTCCTTTTTTCTCCGTATGTCTGCCCTACAAAAGCAAACATATATACAAATGTTATTGTCGGTGATATATCTTTAAATGCTATGCTGCTGGAGCATTAATTTATACGTATAGGCATATAGCTATATCTGTTTAACATACAATGTACATGGAGAGCAAGAATTAGTTTAATCATGGATCATATCTCTCTTCTTTTTTCTTCTTTTTTTTTCTATTTTTTTTTTTCATTTGCTTTCAGGTTAGAAAATATCAACAATGCAGATCCTTTACCACTACTGCTACTGTTCGCTGTAATCGTCCTCCCTGGCCTTGGTCCCCAGTCAATACAGGTAATTCCATCTCCACAATCCTTTCATTAATTAAGTTCAGTTATTCTTATCATGGCACCCTATGCATGACAAATTTTTTCAAATGAGAAACCTTAAAACCAGACTAAAAGTAAAACAGATTTCTATTGGTGGGTTGACTTATTATTTTGTCCTTAATCGAACACAGACTGTGAGGGTATTAAATCCCTAACACCACGTATTTAAATACTATGAAAAGAGTATCAGATTATGATGGAACGAGAAACACTATGTTTGAAGCAACCTGCTGTCTGATTAGAGTGAAACAAAATTCTTTGATAAGTATTGAAACAAACATCTAAAACTTTGATAAGTACTAAAACAGACAGCTTCGTTGCATGATCGACACGCAAGTTGCGGGAAAGCATGGCACACTGTACGAAATAGACACCTTTGTTGCATGATTGACACACAAGTTGCGGGAAAGCTTGACACAATGAATAGAACTGACAAACATTAATGCATGATGGACACGTCTCAGTTGTACAGGTTGCGGAATAAAGGAAGCTAAAGCATGACAAGTCACTTTCAATAGCCACGTATTGGACATGCCAAATTCTGAAAATAATAATGTCACTTTCAACGGCCACATGTCAGACATACCATAATTCTAATAAGACCGCAGCATTCATCCAACTCCAAAAGCAATAACTTAAATACAAATCCGCAGAAGAGGTGCGGGTCACCAAGAAATAAGAAGTACGCATGCCAAGTCTTACAAGAAATACAAAGAAGAATGCGAGATAAGCTTCGTTCCAAAGTCTGGATAAGAACTAATAAGTGGAAAGTTTAGATTAGAGGGACCCATGATATTTACTATAAATATCAAATTCCAAAACAGAAAGAAGGGACTGAAAAATTTGGAGAAGGAATAGGATCAGAGGAAAAAGTTTAGGTAAGGGTATTGTGTTAATTAAGTATATTTGTAGATCACTAATTCTTTGATAAATTCTACTTGATTCATATAACTTGATATCCTTTTGTAACATATAATCATGAATAAAAACATCCAAATCCTTTATTATCCGTGGATGTAGACAATCCATTGTCGAACCACGTTAAATAATTGTGTTGATTCATATTTCAATTTCTTGTTCTTATTGTTAACATGTTTTGTTTTCATTATATTAGATTCGATCTGACTTATGTTTCTGACTCATATGGTTGTGATCCAAAGATTAGATTTTTGGTAATCACAATTTGACGCTATAAACAGGGAGGTAGTAAAGAATTTATTCTACCTGTCCAAATCTTCATCTTTAAAATCTTGAATCTTGTTATTTTAGATAACCCCTTTTCCTACATATACTATGATTTTAGTTGATATTTAGAAATTCTGCATATAGTTATTCTCCGAACTTTTCAATTGATGACTATTTCGATTTAACTGTTATGTTCATACACAACACTTCTTTAATTGATACCTCCCATTTAAATTAATATTTTTGATTACCTCAGATGTTCTCTTAACCATGGGTTTGAAAACTTTGCTCATAAAATTCCACCAAATATTATGTTTCTAACGATTTTGCAAAAAGAATTTATCTTGAAACCATTAAATTTATGTGTCTCTAATTCAATCGATTGTATAAATTAAAATTGAATTGCATCTTTGATTCTCGTCAAAACAGTAAAATAAGTTTTGAACTGAATTTCCGAACTTGCTTCTGACTTGTTTGCAAGAAAATGATTTGATGAACTTATGAAACCTGATTTTAATTAAAGCTAGATTTTTTCTATCAATCAAATTATTTTATATATATATATATATTGCTAGATTTTTTCTATCAATCAGAACTTTTATTAGAACATCAACAAAGAAATTTCTACAACAGTACTAGATTGAGCAAAGAAGACATCATAATATTCCAAAAGAAATTAGATAAATGGGGACAGTCGCAAACAAAACCGTACAAGAACAAGATGTCGATATAAGAAATTTGGGAAATCAAACAATAGAGACTCTTCCAGAAAGAAAAATAGTAGAAGAGTCTCAAGGACCGTAACCCTTGGATGCTCAGGCAAACATCCCAGTTAACCAATCAATTAACCAACCACATGAAGAAACATCACAAAACAAGATTGATCCTATCAATCAATTATTTGAAGAATTGAATGAAATGTGTAAGGCACAAAAAACTTTTGTAGCAACAATTGCTCTCTTAAAGCAAGAGAATTAGATGCTCATACATAAAGCCCAACAGGATGCGGAAGCATCTGTTACCAGGTTACAGGGGCAGGATGTAAGTTCAAAAAGATCTGCAAAAAGTAAAATAAGGATCAATAAGTACCAAAGGGTGATGATAGTAGAACCCGCAAATGATATATATTTTCATTCAAAACAAAACAAGTTGAATCAGCTGTATGATCCCGATAAACAAGATTACGATGACTCAGAACCGCAGGACAACAGATGGAACAAATATTTCCAGGATTTGGAAGAAATGAGGGAAGAAATAAAAACCTTGAAAAACAAACAAGAGGGAGGACTACTTGAGGAAGTATTAGAAGAGTCCAGTAGAACACCATTGGTACCTCACCTTGCGTTTGCATCTGTCCCGCACAAATGCAATCTCCCCATCTTTGAATGTTACGATGGAACAAAGGATCCCGCGGCTCACTTAAAATATTATAACCGCAATATGACCCGCTGGGAGCAAAATGATGTTATCATGTGCCGGTATTTTTCCTCTA
The DNA here is from genome assembly GCA_023531435.1 of Papaver californicum. Taxonomy (NCBI): domain Eukaryota; kingdom Viridiplantae; phylum Streptophyta; class Magnoliopsida; order Ranunculales; family Papaveraceae; genus Papaver; species Papaver californicum. The sequence continues at coordinate 5,649,024 of JAJJMC010010584.1, forward strand.
GTTTGAAAGGATCAGCATTAACATGGTACGACAATCTACCAGAAGGATCAATACATTCGTACGCACAATTGACCCGAAAATTCTTGGAGACGTACATGTACAATAAACCCGTACATGCTGGAATGGATAAATTATTTTCCCTTGCGTCTTGGAAAGATGAAACTGTCAGAGACTACACAGATCGATGGCAGAAAATTTGTCAAGCAATAGAAAATATTAGCCCAGAAATTTCTATTAATTGCTACAAATGGGGAATATCAAACCGCATGAGCCCGTTTTTCGTAGATATTCATGGAGAGGATCCAAAAACTGAAGGGGATCTAAGGGTAATCATCAAAAAATATGCAAGGTTACAAGATATACAAAAATAAAATTCAAGAGCAGTTTCTCAACATCAGAGAGTTCCAAACAGAACAAATTTTGTCGAACCCGCAGCAAGTTCTGGAAAGCGAGTTGCGGATGTAAAACCCATATAATGAATTTAAACAAAGTAGAGCGGATGAGGAAAGAAGGATCAACCGACAAAGATTAGATTTTTAATAATCACACAGACGATGATTCATTTATTTAGTTTGTTAACAAACATGCACTATACTATTGAGAGCTTGATTCCAATAAAAGAAAAAATAAAAACGTATCTGATTCTGATGATTAAAAAGCATAAAAAGCACTTCATTTTTATCTATTTTTCTAGTTATTTCTGTCCTAAATTTCGGTTAACCTAACTAAACACTTTCCTCCCATAGTTTTGTAATTCTAATCCTAGAAACGAAATCAAATCCTAAAGTTCGTGGATCCAATGACTAAAACTCTTTAATTAGCTTGAATTATTTAGTACATGATGTTTACTAATAGGTTGGACTGACATTCAAGAGTGAGTGTGATTCGTGTGAACAGAAAAAGAAATGCATAATGTGGAGCTGAAAATCAAGATACGATGTTAACATTTTAAGCATGAGATCAGTCTTCGTAGGAAAAATCTAAAGATAAAGAATGAACTGGATGTAGCTAGGCTTAATTGGCACTAAGAAAGAAAGAAAGTAGTTACGAATTTCTTAATATTCTAGCTTAGTGGGGGGGAGGGGAGACTAGACCCGAATAGTGAACGTTTATATGTATTAGGGCTGTTTCACAACAGGGATGCTCATGTCAATGTACGCATGTACGAAAGAGTGGTGCAAGCTTGAACATCAGACTAAAATTACTAGTCTCATTAACTATTTCGTAACTTTAGGGACCATTTCTTGTGAAGGAGGGACCATTAACCAAGTGGATCTCCTTTCCTCTGTTAAATATCTATTTGATAATTGGTAGTTAACAATTGATAATATAATAGATCATATTTGGGTAGGTTAGATGACAATGTGACGTGTTGCATTACAGAGCAAACGGGACGGATTCCCAACGAATACCATGTCAGCATTACACTAAAGTATTAAAAGCAGAAAGAAAACAGAATAAGATGGATTAAGAGATTTAATTAAAAGAAAGGTAGCTTTACAGCCTAATGCATTTGTACTTGCAGGAAAAACTAATATGCTTGATACGCTCTAAATATAGTCTAATATAAACCTTTCCGGAATCCATTCTAAGCTTCTAACCAAATTAGTATATATATTGAAAAAAGAAGAAAATTTTTGGTGAAACTTAACGGATTTAACAGTAACGGCCTCCACCTTTACACTAGTAAGGTTAAACAACAATAAGATTATATTACCCTAAACCCATTTTCAATAATACAAATTACCAATAGGTATTATTTTTATGGGTCTATTTAATAGCAGGTCCTCTCATTAAGAACTTGTTAACCTGTAGTCCTTTTTAAAAACAATTTTTATTTTGGAACCCAAAAACTTAATCCTAGGTCCAGCAACACGTGTATGGAAAGTATGATTTTTTTTTCAAAATACCTCAAGTACCCTTGCTATATATATCAGTCGTAGAAACAAATCGTATTCATTTGTCTTAATTTTCCCTCTCATCCTTCACCTCGGAAAGCTCTGGCGATAAAGATTTTTTACGGTCTTCGATTGATTCGTGAATTCAGACTCAGGTTTTCGTAATTGGTAAGTTGATTTCATTATTGTTTATCTCAATTTAGGTTTTCATTAGGATTTTGTTCTTCTAAATTTTATTTTTCTTAGGTTTCTTTTTGGGAATGTTCAACCAGATCTATGGATGCATATTTGTTGATATACTGATACATATATTGTTTGGTAACATAGTATTACTATTCGATGAATACTTGTAATGAAGGTCGAATTCATTGATTCTACTGATAATCAATAGAATACTTCTAGAACTTTTAAGGTTCTGCAGATTTTGTGAATCAGAAGTTAGCTAACATTCAAATATTTTCTTTCAAATTTATAGTAATTATCATTGTTAGGCCGCCATAAACGATTTTTGTTTGTAATCATCTGTAAATTATTTGATCATTTCTTCTATAGTAGGAATTAAAATTATCTTGTACTTTTTCTTTAATATTGAGAGCGAGTTATCCTGTTGCAGTTTACCAACATAAGAAAATACCATGTCCTACATTGTAACACCTGTAATTTTTGCATGACACTTACTTAAGGATGTTTCATGGCAAGGGATGAAGCTCCATCCTAAGCTTATAAAGCTTACTCAGATATGCATTAGGGTGTGGATGCCTTGACCTCGAATTATAGTGTTAAGGCTCTATTACGCGTGATGCGTATTCGAAGAATGCAATATAGTGCTAAGGCACTATTATGCCGTGATGCATTATTGAGAATGCATCATCGAGCCAATGTCGTTATTCAATGAATGCATCACCGAGCTAAGGCACTATTATGCCATGATGCATTATTGAGAATGCATCACCGAGCCAAGAATGCATCCCCGTGATGCATTAGCGTGTTCATTTGTAGCTTACCTGAGAATACTTTGCTTGGCTTTGGCAAGAAAACTTCATTTTCGGCCTTATGCAGTCGATGGATGTCACTTCCTATTCTTATATTTAATTGTAGAAATGCGAATAAAACATATATAGAGAGGGAGCTTTGCTTGAATGTGCATGAGCGGTAATGCACATATAAATGGGTCGTAGCCTATGCGTTGGAGCATACTTGATGCATAAGTATCAATATGCTTATAGCTTAACCTATAAAGCTTGAATTATGCGAAAGCATCATTCAATCGTTCTACGTACTTGAGAATGCATATTTGCACAATAAATAACGTAGTTATGCACAAGCTAGTGCATACCTTACGAAAGTCCTTCGGCCGATACGGTCTAGGATTTGCTCGGCCTTTGGCCTTGCGATGAAGTGGGAATCGAAGTTAACCTTTCCTTAATAGACTTGTGTCGCTTGTTCCTTTCGAATTGACCCTTTGATGAACTACGGTCATGCTTGATCCCTTCAAGGTACGTGTTGGGTACGTAGGCATCCGCAATGTAATACATTAAGGTGCAGCACCTTGTCGCTCATATCATCTAATTTATAGGTGATTGTGACATTATGGTAACTCGTATCATCTGGCTTGGCAATGCTAAGTCAAGAGATGATTGTTGCCACACTTGATGGGGTAGTTTCAATTCCATTTGATGGATTGTTCATACTTCCTAGCAACCTTGCGGCATGGAATTGCATGTGCCTGGATGTTGCACTAATGGCAAGAACAAGATCAGTGCAAGCTCTAGCATATGGTCGAAGTAGAATTAATGAAGCAAAAGATTAAACTTAAAATGGCCCAGGTGCTAGTCCAAGGCATGAATTAGGCCTGGACAATGATCGTAATTATGTGATGCTTGCCAAAGGAATTCATTATTGGCTTTAATGGTCATGTACCCTTAGAAGAACAAGGGTGAGCTTGAATGATGTGGGAACTACGTTTCGATTATAATGCTTACAAGGCATGCTTGGAAAGCAAAAATCTACCTACACTTTCCAGCGAGTAGTTAAGCTTTAAGGTCCGGTTACTCTCTTTTAATCGCACATCGGGGAGTTCTTGCTTGCCAAGCGCAACGCGCCGGAGGCGAAATTTTCCGGTCCATGACTGCTAGTATCAGAGCAAGTTCCGAGAAAACACTAGGGACTTTGAGTTTTGGACTCGTCAATGAGCATTTTGTAATATGACTACAAGGTTTTCCTTCAAAGGAAATAGAAAAGTTAGAAGAGTAGGCCAACTGTTGTGTGGAAATAGAGTGGATAAATAAGGCCAAGTGCCTATACAAAAGAAATTGTAACTTACTAGTTACTCCGCTAATATTTGGACGAGTTTGACCTAGTTCTGTGAGTTTGCCAGAAAACCCGTTTGGAACGGTGGATGGTATCCGAATACCCTTGGAACTGGGAATGATCACCCCACACCCGTCGCTGGAACGGTGTGCGTTGTCAGGTTGGCTATCTCCCACTTATGAGTGAAATATCGTCAGGGACGATGGCTTGCATCTGACTGCACTGGCATTAGAGTTTGGTCCTCACAGTACTGCGCTAGGAACTGCTTATCAATTTGCGATGACTCTTTTCAACCTCTGTGAACTTTGTGGACTCTTAAGTGTATGGTATGGGACGTCCACTTAAGATCTCGTGTTGAGTAAATTCTTTTGCATTCTTGATCATGTGATATGGGACGCATGTTTAGGAATCCAATTTGATTTTCTGTCGGTAGTTATAAAACCTTTGTTGATCCTCGAGCATGCGGTATGAGACGTATGTTCGGAAGGTCTCAATCGGCTTTTATGACAATCGTAGGCCCTATTTGGATTTTGGGATATGCGGAATGGGACGCATATTCAGAAGTTTCTAATTTGTCTTGATTAACAAACATTGGACCCTTGCAGGATTTTTGTGCATCATGGAATGGGACATATGCATAGGAAACCTTAATCGATGAAACTTGTCCACAATAATTTTGAGTTAAATTTCGGGGACGAAACTCTTTGAAGGCGGTAAGAATGTAACACCCGCAATTTTTACATGACGCTTACTTAAGGATGCGTCATGGCAAGGGATGAAGCTTCATCCTAAGCTTATAAATCTTACTCAGATATGCATTAGAGTGTGGATGCCTTGACCTCGAATTATAGTGTTAAGGCTCTATTACGCGTGATGCCTATTCGAAGAATGCAATATAGTGCTAAGGCACTATTATGCCGTGATGCATTATTGAGAATGCATCACCGAGCCAATGTCGATATTCGATGAGTGTATCATAGTGCTAAGGCATTATTATGCCGTGATGCATTATTCAGAATGCATCACCAAGCCTAGAATGCATCCCCGTGATGCATTAGCGTGTTCACTTGTAGCTTACCTGAGAATCCTTCTCTTGGATTTGGCAAGAAAACTTCATTTTCGGCCTTGTGCAGTCGATGGATGTCACTTCCTATTCTTATATTTAATTGTAGAAATGCGAATAAAACATATATATGGAGGGAGCTTTGCTTGAATGTGCATGAGCGGTAATGCACATATAAATGTGACGTAGCCTATACGTTGGAGCATACTTGATGCATAAGAATCAATATGCTTATAGCTTATCCTATAAAGCTTGAATTATGCGAAAGCATCATTCAATCGTGCTACGTACTTGAGAATGCATATTTGCACAATAAATAGCGATAGTTATGCACAATATAGTGCATACCTTGCAAAAGTCCTTCAGCCGATACGATCTAGGATTTGCTTGGCCTTTGGCCTTGCGATGAAGTGGGAATCGAAGTTAACCTTGCCTTAATAGACTTGAGTCGTTTGTTCCTTTTGAATTGACCCTTTGATGAACTACGGTCATGCTTGATCCCTTCAAGGTACAGGTTGGGTACGTAGGCAGCCGCAATGTAATGCATTGAGGTATAGCACCTTGTCGCTCATATCATCTAATTTAGAGGTGATTGCGACGTTATGGTAACTCGTATCATCTGGCTTGGCAATGCTAAGTCAAGAGATGATTGTTGCCACACTTGATGGGGTAGTTGCAATTCCATTTGATGGATTGTTCATATCCTAGCAACCGTTGCGGCATGGAATGGCATGTAACTGGATGTTGCACCCTTGGCAAGAACAAGATCAGTGGAGGCTCCAGCATATGGTCGAAGTAGAATTAATAAAACAAAATATTAAACTTGAAATGGCCCAGGTGCTAGTCCAAGGCATGAATTAGGCCTGGACAGTGATTGTAATTATGTGATGCTTTCCAAAGACATTCACTATTGGCTTTAATGGTCATGTACCCTTAAAAGAATAAGGGTGAGCTTGAATGATGTGGGGACTACGTTTCGAGTATAATGCTTACAAGGCATGCTTGGAAAGCAAAAATCTACCTGCATTTTCCAGCGAGAAGTTAAACTCTAAGATCCGGTTACTCTTTTCTAATCGCGCATCGGGGAGTTCTGGCCTGCCCAGCACAACGCGCCGGAAGCAAAATTTTTCTTTCGTGACATACATTGAGGTCGTAATTGGAACGACCTGCTCAAATATTAATTACATTTGGCTTGCTAGCTAGGAAACTATATGCATGTATATTTCTCTCTCATCTATTTTTAATCAAGAATGTAATTTATCAATTGAGTGTCCATTCGATGTACCCTCAATAAATCGAGCGCATCTTTATGTACTGTGAATAATTATACAGGATTACGGCTACTCTTCGTTAGTTGATATAGGTTTCTAGTTATAGACTTAAAGAACTTGTCAGGGATGTTGTTTTGTTGCTATACAGAGAATGGATGAGTGTATATCTGATGTACTGTCAAAATCGAGCGCATTTTTATGTAGTTTTGAATGATTTATGCAGGATTAAAGTTACTCTTTGCTAGCTGGTATAGGTTTCTAGTTATATACATAAAAAGTTTATCAGGAATACTACTTTATCGATGTATACAGAGAAGGAATTGAGTGCATATTTAATGTACTGTCAATCATGGACTCTTATTATTGTTCTACTTTTTTTACATCATTCTGTAATTATTATTTCTTCTATAATATGTTCCATCTTTGATAAGATTTATTTGATTTTCATACAATACAATCAGAGACAACATATTTCTTCTTTGAAAGGTTTGGGACTACATGATTGTAAACTTCACCGCATTGTATACTTCCAGAAACACTTTGAAACTGACTACCCAATTAAGGAAACAATAAATAACATATTCTACAAACTAACCCTACAAACTAATCAACGTTAAACAAGTTGGAGATTTTTTTCACTAGGAGTGTGAAGCCAGAGCAAGTCTTATATTTGGAAGTGTAAAGTTGGTGTTACATAGACTTTTGATGTGCGATTAGAAGATTCAACTGTTGAGGTAAAATTTCTATATAATAGAGTTCCAAAACTATAACAACGTGATCAGTTAAATATGTTTGGTTAATGGTGGCTTATGGTTGTTTTTCGGAGCGCTAAGACTAGTTGTCTTTCGTGTATTTCAGTACACTTCACTTTTTATGTAAATATGATGAGTGCATTTTAAATATACTTGCTTATTTGTTGTGCATATTTTAGATACATTCGAGTTCCTTTACGAGTTATTGTGTATCCAATCGACATTTTGAGAAATATATGTGAGAAGCATGAAACTAGTATGTGAAATGAAGAATTATTTGTTGTTGTTGATTCATTACTGTTGTCATGACTTTTAGATTGTGTGTGGTTTGCAAGCTTTTGATTATGGAGTTAAGAAGCTGTGGGATGCGAACAATATCGAAGTACATAAATTTTTACATATACTGTATTTTTTTTTATACAAGTATGTAACTGAAGAGGTGTTTGAACCTTAATTTAGGGCTTGACTTTTGTATTGGATCACTTAGGTTCTATTTGTTGTATGTACCTTTTTAACTAGTAACTTAATTATAATATACAAAAAAAAAATTATTTTGGTTCTTAGTGAACTAATTAGAGACGGTGCGTAGAATCTTTATGCCAGTAGTTGGACTATTCAAGGCATACTATAAATTTACAAGATGAAGCTTTCGCCATTCTTGATGCAGTGAAATGGGCACATCAACAAGGATGGCATGTCCACTTAAAAACAAACAACAGTCTTGAGGACCTAGCTTGATCTATAAGCAGTGCGGCGGATATATACTAGACATATAAGCAGTGCAACAGATATGTACTCAATCTGGAAGCAGTGCGGCGGATATGTACGGAAACTATTACAGAGCTGTTGCTGGTGCAATAAAACAAATGTATTCAACTTGGAAGACTTACATTACATCTTCAAACCGTTTTTTCCTGTCAGTAGTTATTTTTTGTTATTTGATTTAAATCTTAATTGATTCATTATTTTTTCCTGCCAATAGTTATTTTTTTTTGTTTTTTTTTTCCTTCTTAAAGTTGCTAGTCACAAACTGGTATTTGTGGACGGTCTCGAAATATGTCTCCATGTATGCTGACTTTATAAGAAGTGCAGCGGATATGTACTCGAGTTTGTAAGCAGTGTAGCTGATATATACTTGATTTTTAAGCAGTACAAGAGATATGTACTCGAAAATTTAGAGTGCAGATTTTATACACTAAAGAATTTGAGTGCAGATTTTATACAATTCTTTTTCAAGTGCATTTTTATGCACTAAAAAATTCAACATATGTATGTATCGATTTTCGAAGAAAAAAAGGCCTCTATCAAGTTAGTTTGTAATTTTTGAATATGAAAGAGTGAATTAAAAAAGGTTGTAATATAGAAATGAATTCAAAGCAGTATTGAAATGCACCTATCTACAAGAATAAGTTATCGAGTTAAGAGTTACTGAATTTTTATAGCTGGGCAGTGAAACACCATTAAACACAGACACATAAACGACTTTCATCTTTCCTTTTTTACATACATAAGATGCACGATGAAGTCAAAGCAGTATAACAAATATGTACTAAAACATTTCACTCAAATACCACATTGCAACGTAGTTGTACACATTCAAAAAATTTAATTTTTAAATAATATAAACGCACTAAGACATGTATACAAAAATCAAAACTTTATGGAGATTATTTTTACCAGTTGAAGTGTAATCAAAGCAGTACAACAGATATGTACTGAAACATTTCTGCACTACAACAAATATATGCACCGAACCAACCCTGCAATCAAATATACATTGTTGGATTATAATGTCAAAATCAATTAAAATGGCCTAGCAATCTATAACAAAAGATTTCACTGGACACAATAAGAATCCTAACTGGAATGTTCGAGTCAAAATAAATTAGATCTTTTTAAGTACATCAGATACGTACTGGTAGACTGTGAAAAGCAAAAATAAAAATACCATATATGCACTGATAGATCATACTAGTCAACATAAACTAGGTTTTTTCAGTACGACAGATATGTATTGGTAGATTATATTGTCAGAATAAAAGGAAACCATCATATATGCACATAAATATCATATTACTGGTGGATTGTAGTGTTAAAAGCAAAAGAAACTATCAAATATGCACTAATGAACCATATTAGTCAAAATAAACTGGGTTTTTTTTAGTACAACAAATATGTACTGAGGGATTATACTGTCAAAAACAAAAGAAACTATCATATATGCACTGATGAACCATATTATCAAAATAAACTGGGTTTTCCGGTACAACAGATATGCAGTAGTGGATCATGGTATTAAGAGTAAAACAAACTATCATATATGCACTAATGGATCATATTAGTCAAAATAAACTAGGTTTTTTTTCCCAATACTACAGATATGTACTAGTGGATCATGGTGTCAAAAACAAAAGAAACTATCATATATGCACTTATAGATCATACAAGTCTAGTTAAACTTGATTTTTTTTAGTACAACAGGTATGTAGCGATGCATCATGGTGTTATAAGCAAAATAAACTACAATATATGCACCGATGGATCATATTAGTCAAAATAAACTACGTTATTTTCAGTACAACAAATATGTACTAGTGGATCATGGTGTCAAAAGCAAAAGAAACTATCATATATGCACCAAATGATCATATCAGTTAAAATAAACTTTTTTTTTTCAGTACAACAAATATGTATTGGGGAATGATGATGTTAAAAATAAAATAGAAAAGAAAAGTGAAATAAATATAGATTTCTTCTCCAACTGCTCAAATCACAACATCTAGGTCATTTACTGTGTTTTTTATCATAGGTGTAGATAAAGTATGGTTTTTTTGATTTTTAGTATGATTTTCCTTCACTGTAGATATATGCATGTTTTGATGAAATCATATGATCTAACTGGGTTATATATAATCATCATCTAATGGCGATTCGATTATTTTGTTTTTGTTGATGATAGAAGAGAGAAGAGAGAAGAGAGAAGAAAAACGGAAAACGGAAAACGGAAAACTATGTTTTAGTGGAGAGAAAAAATATGTTTTTAACTTTTTTATTAACGCACGTATTAAGACAAAGGGTATCCAGATAATTAAACATTTATGAACCAATTGTCAACTTTTTTTTTCTGGTCGGAGCCTACTGTAACATCTTATATGAACTTAGGACCTATCAATAAATTTTCCTTTTTAATATCTCTTTTATTGGTAACTAGAGAAATTCAACCCAGGTCCAATATCTAATCCAAGGCAATATATATAACCTAATGCAGATCCTAACATAGTCGCACAAATTACAAGTTCTGGGCCTTCCAATTTTCACAGTAGGCCTGCCTTATTTGACAAGAAAATAAAATGTGGATTGTGTAGTTCGGTTGACCACCAAAAATTAATACTCCCTCCGTCCGGGAATAAATGACATATTCATCTTTAAATTTTATCCGTTATTAGATGATTTATATCATTAAACAAGGAGATATTTTTAAAACTACCTTTTTAATTGATTATTTTTAGTATAAGAAATATGTATAATTTGATAATCATGTTTATATTCGTTACATAGGTGTTTTAAAATGTTTTTCAATGGTATAAAGTTTACAAAAATTCGTCATATATTTTGAGAAATAAATCAAATCTAAATTTTACTAATTATTATCTATAAGAGTATAATTGTGAAAAATACATAAAAATATTCTTCTCTTCTTCTTTCTTTAAAAACTGTACAAATTTAAACACCTATTCCCGGACGGAGGGAGTAACAATTAAGAAAGATAAATCCAATTTGAATAGAGACAAACAACGTAAAGAGCGCAAAATTGTGCCTTCAATAAGCCACAATTATTGTTGCTCCTAAACCTACCTCGGTGCTCTAGCAAAGGAAAAAAACAGTTCTAGAGAACATGCTATGAAGAATAAGAAGCATACCTCAGGTCTAATTTCCCAATAATTATACTTGTGGATTGTCCTCGTCTTTCACTCCTTTCGTGTCTGGAAAAGTTCCCAAACCAGGGGTTGCAACGCATGAACCTATAAAATTGTCTTGAAACTCGAGATGAAAACTGCTGTTGATAATGGTAATAAATGTGCATGGAAATCCATATAGTTGAGTGTCACTATCAACAAGGCATCTGGAAATTAACACTGGCACACAGATTCTTAAAGTAGAAAAGGATGCAGAGAAAACCAATTGGTAGAATAAGTGTTATTTTGAACAATCATAACAATAATTGGGTACATCCACATCATACCCGATACAAACAACCTAGTACACAGAACATTGGATTGAAAGAAAATTCTGAACAAAGGAGTTAAAGACAGTTACATGCTTACAGAGCTAACTACGACTATGTGAAGTCACCCAACCGTTAGAAGAATTTGTTGTATTGGTCTGTGAGAGAACCCCTAAGGTTTCTATACAGGCTGTAGAGGGAGTATTGCCGGAGGTTTTTCACTTCATACCACGAATTGAGAGTTCTCAAGTGCTTATCTGTTCCAGAGAATGCCAGTTGTATACCAAGGCTGCAATCCACAGAACCCCCTCGGTTTTTACAGCTGGTTGTTCTAATAGCACAATCTTGTTTGTTGAGGCAAACAAAATTAGACTTCCCTGAGCATGAAGCACATCCGTCTCTCTTCCAATACATGTTCTGCAGCCTACCCTTTTGAAATTCAAGTACCTAGTTCATGTGGTCACATCAGTTTGACATGTTACGAGATGAATAGAAGAAACTTACGTGGATAATAATTTAAACCTGGTGAGATTATCCATTTACCAGAGTAAAGCTGGTCACGGTGTATGTCGTGTTCGCCACAAATGCAGTACGAGATCTAGCTGCATATTTCCGACCAGCAAAAGCTACCATGTACCCACCATATGAATCCTGCAAATCCATTTTATCAAATTAATTATTTCAAACTAACCAGGAGGAGCCAAAAAAGAAGACAGATACCGAGTGATTCGTAACTCATAAATCATAATACAAAGTTAAATTATCTCCTTTTACTAATTTTGGCTACAGAAGTGGTAACTATATAAAAAGAGAATATTACTGGATGCCAAAGGAATAAACTTCAAGCCAGTAAGTATCATGATTCACATAATGATTTTATTAATGCAATAACCACTTCCAAGCCTAGAACCTACTGTACACTATAAAAGTGGTTATTAATTGTTGGTAGTAAAACAAGTTCTAAACCAATCCTTCGATTTCTAATATTATCAACTAGAAAGGTACCAGCTATCGCAGCTCCTGAATCTAAGGCCTAAAAAGAAAAGTGAAATCTAGGTAACCTAATCATTTGAAACCATGGCAATTCACAAGTCAGCATGGTCACACAAATCTCTTTCACTCTGGTTATAGGACCTAGACGAATTATGAATAATTGCATTAATGTCAAGAAAGTCTAGGCGAGCGCTGTTAGACTGCTTTATCACGAATAAGAGTTCATTATATGGCTTGAGACTGCCCATCTCGTGTGCGAATCTGTAATATCCTGTTTCAAGCCTTGTTCCTAATCAACCCTACTGGTTGTTTGGAAGAAAACAAGTTCTTTCTAACGAAAATTCAAAAGTAGCAGAAAGTATCTCAGGAAGTGTGTACAGTTGCAGAAAGCAGCTAACTGGGCGTAGATTCTCCCAGACTTGTCCTATGCTGAGAAATTTCCCCATTCATAAGAAAGTGAATGTGGCAACTCCTCTTATAATCTCTATTTAGCAGTCTATTTAGATGGATAGTTTACGAGAAGCCCATTTCAAGCATGCAGCTCCGCGTTGTCTTCTGACACATGTAAATGCAACTACTAACTTCATTCACGTAATCTTCTCCTAATTTGACATTGGTTATATTTATTAGGCAATAGCTACTTAGTTAACTTAAAATACATAGCAAGTTTGAAGGTTCAGGGAAGCCATCATCCTAACAACAACACAATTCATCTGATGGTACTGTGAAGACAGCTTGTTAAAACCAACTGTTGGGCTTTCAGCGAAAAGGAACACTATCTATCAAATTCCAAAATTTCCGAACCCAGGTGTCTTTATTTTTAAGGTAGTCAATACAAAAACTCAAATAGTTTGTCCAGCACTACCCAATTTTGCCATGTTGCGGAACAACCTACTGACCTAGAATTATGGATGAACTCATCTGTAACCTTAATATCATCATTAGCTTCAAAATTTGACTTGAATGTCATCAACAATACACCTAACATAGTTCAAAAACAATCACATTCTTTCTCAACACCAAATGATTTGGAGTTTAAGGCAAACATACCATACATTCACCTTTATTACTCGCTTCCTATGTCACTTCAGTTTCGCATTACCAGATTATTTCCACATCTACCAAATTTTAACTTCTCAAATCCCAATTTGACAATGTACCCTATACAAATCCTAGAATAGTTACATCAAGATCTTAGAAATTACAAACTGTGTATATTCCAGATGAATCCACAACAACAACATGGAAAAACAAACAAATCTACTGAACAGTGAAATCATTAGAGGATATATGAACGAAAATGAAAAAAAAATGTAAAATGAGAAAGTAAGTATACCGGGAAGAAGGTGGAAGTGTTAACAGAGAGTAAAGAAATCTCATCAACTTTAGGTCTGAAAACAGACAGTTGAGAGTTGGATAGTAAAGGAAGTCTTCCATCACAAGGAGATAGTTGTTGAGATTGGTTGTAATAAAATGAATCTCTAGTTGAAAATGCAATACCAAAACTAAAACCATCATATCTTTGTATCTTTGTGTCTGAACATGGATTGTAACCCTTATTTGTATCTTCACTTCCATCAACTATTACTGTTACTACCACCAACATCATCGCCATTACCATCTTCACCGCTATTTTCTCCATTTTTGATTATTTTTTTTTCCTCTTTGTCTACTGGGAAGATTTTCAAAAGAAAGGGAAAAGTTCTAGCAAAAAAGATAAGAAAGGGAAAGACAAGGGTTTATTTTTACTTGTTATTTACAGAACATTCACCTGCCACCTACTAGTAATGCTGGAATATTAAACAAGAGGGTTTTTTTAATTTTTATATTTCAGCCCAATAATTCTGTCGAATTAGAGGAAACGGTTTCAGACTCCAGTATTTCAGCCTAATTACATGGCCACCTGAGACTGACCGTTCATCAAACATATGAACTGTCGTATCAAACTAGTTTTGTTTTTGAGGTATATGTGTTTAACTATATAAGATTCTGCAAATTAGAGTTATACATTAATATTTTAAAAATAGAAATTTACCCATAATTTAAAAATGTCGATCTTTTTTCAATTTTTGAATATATAAAAGATCACGTTTTCTTTACCTATTTATCATTGTTGCCGTTGTTCAATATCCAGAAAATATTAAAAACTAGTCAATGTAGTATTTAAAAATTATCAGTTATTTCTTCTGTTTCTAGAAAAGAATATTTTTTCATTTTAGCATAAAAATAAGTCAAATTAAAAAAGTCATAATAACTCTTTTTCAAAAATAGAGGTTGTATTATTTAGGATTATTTGTTTGGATAAACATTATTGACCGAGGTTTTGTGAGCTTATTAGAAAAACATAGACTGAATTTGCTACGAATACAATAGTGTATTCTCGTTAGATTTTGTTTACTAAAAAATTTGTTTCTGCATACCGCTCACATTCGAGAAGAAATAGTTAACGGAGTAAATATCAATTTTTTGCTTTCCAGAAATAAAATTGTCAATCTTGTTTTTGCATATATTTCATTGTTAGAATCTCTTTACAGTAATATCGGTTTTTGCAAAAACGGATTTTCTTAGCAAATTGGTTTTTGCATAAAAGTATTTTCTTATCATTTTGGTTTTTGCATAAACATATGCTGATTTTTCGTGAAGCATTAAACATATAATGATGAATTTGTATTTGGTATGAATCCTGTTATCCAAAATACCTTTGTTGTTATATCCAAAATACCTTTCATTGTTATAAGCTCTTTACAAAAATGGATTTTCTTATTGTTAGGAAATAAGTCAAGATAACACATGTCAAACGATTAGGCAAAGAAGCAGAGATTTATAGAAGAGCGAGAAACACACAATCAGAACCTTATAAAAGTTCGAGTGGATGACAGATGTAAAAGACTAAAAATATCATTGCATGATCGACACGTAAGATCGGGAAAGTGTTAGTACTCTGATCGAAAAAGAAAGCATTAAATGCAAATAGAACGGAAAAACAAGAGCAATAAATGCGCATAGAGCGGAAAAGTGAAAGCATTAATTGCTTAAGTTACTTTAACTGCATAACTGACACTGAGGATCGGGAAGAAGATGACTCATAAAGTACGAGCAGCACGTGTCAATAGTACAAGGTAACGGGCCAAAAAGGCGAAAACATGACAATGCATAAGAAAGAAGCTGCCTGTCAACCGCATGATCATCATGATCCGAAGATAACCATGAATTAAAGAGAACACAAGGAAGTAACGGGACAAGAGGTATCAGACCAAAAGAATACAGTGGAACGATAATCAATAAATTGACAGACAAGATCGGGAAAACATGATTCACCAAACATAAAGGATAGACAGAAAGGAAAAAGAGAGGGACCCATTGAACAACCTATAAATAGAGAAGTTTATTCAACAGAGAAGGGAGAAAGATTGAAAGGGAAAAGGACTAAGGAAAAATACTAGAATCAAAGGAAAGCTATTATGTATGTATTTATAGAGTGATGTAGTGTGAAATTATGGATGTATGGATACACTTTTTTTCCGTACTTGTAAATATCTTGAACTTGATAGATATAATTCTAAAAGAATGTCCAATTTGGTGAATTGTTGTTCTTTAATTTTCTTCATGATTGATGTGCTTATATGTCTTGATTTGAATACTAAGGTGATATAGTGTAACAAAATGTATGGTAAGGATTTTAGTCTATATCTTTTGACAAATCATTGGTTGTTTTTGCTTATGATAATTTTGGCATAAACAATTTGGCGCTAGAAACAGGGATTGTGTCAAAGGATTTATCCTACCTGTTGTAGAAAAATTGTTTTTTCTGTTATTTTTGTATTTAAAAGTAGAGAAATTTAGTAGCAGGAGTTTAGTAATCATATGGAAGATTTTCATTAAAGTGAAATGTCGAAATTGTTGGCTTGAATGAATTTTTACTAATAGAAGAGTTTTATTGCAAGAAATTCCTTGTATGATTTTTAAAATTAAAGTTGAATTTCGATGAAACTTGGGAATCTTTAGTCTGAATGAATTTTTCCTAATAACTGGTTTCTTTTATTTGCGTGTAAATTTTAAGATTGGAGAAGTGTTATGATAGACGTTGTTTTTCTCTCCACCAAAAATATAGTTAGATTTGAAAAGAATTAGAAGATCCATAAATCTGTTTTTATTTGTTTCTTTGATCAATTAGCTTGTCGAAATTATGTGACTAACTTTTTAAAGCTATTAGCACAAGGAAATTTTTCAGAAAGCATCTAAGAAAGAAAAGAAACAACCAAGGGAAAACAAGCCAGGAGAAGATATGTCACAAGAAGCAAATTCTGGAGATCAAGAAAGTAACACAAGTGGAAATTATCACCAAAGGGAAGAAGAGAGTGGGACAGAGGTTCAACAGAGTGATTCAGGAAATCATACACCTTTTCAAGAATATACACCAAATACTATAGCCCAAAATCATTTTCCACCTCAGGAGGATGCTCGAAATAATGTAAATTACTTACAAAATTTGATGGAGGAAATGAATGGGATGCGAAGGGAACAAAGAACATGTACTGATCGAATTGCATCTCTGACCAGGGAAAATCAAGCATTAAAGGATACAATTCAACGTGGGGTGAGACCAGCTACAACAAGACCACAAGACCAAGAAGTAACTTCTGGTAGACAAACACCCAAAAGTGTAAGGGACAATCGTGATCAAAGAATGGTATTAGCGGGATCATCATCTCGAGCAAGGATGCAACGGGAAGGCCAGGAGATACAACGTACACAATAAATCTGTTTTTATTTGTTTCTTTGATCAATTAGCTTGTTGAAATTATGTGACTAACTTTTTAAAGCTATTAGCACAAGGAAATTTTTCAGAAAGCATCTAAGAAAGAAAAGAAACAACCAAGGGAAAACAAGCCAGGAGAAGATATGTCACAAGAAGCAAATTCTGGAGATCAAGAAAGTAACACAAGTGGAAATTATCACCAAAGGGAAGAAGAGAGTGGGACAGAGGTTCAACAGAGTGATTCAGGAAACCATACACCTTTTCAAGAATATACACCAAATACTATAGCCCAAAATCATTTTCCACCTCAGGAGGATGCTCAAAATAATGTAAATTACTTACAAAATTTGATGGATGAAATGAATGGGATGCGAAGGGAACAAAGAACATGTACTGATCGAATTGCATCTCTGACCAGGGAAAATCAAGCATTAAAGGATACAATTCAACGTGGGGTGAGACCAGCTACAACAAGACCACAAGACCAAGAAGTAACTTCTGGTAGACAAACACCCAAAAGTGTAAGGGACAATCGTGATCAAAGAATGGTATTAGCGGGATCATCATCTCGAGCAAGGATGCAACGGGAAGGCCAGGAGATACAACGTACACAATGGCAAAGGTGTTTTGAAGCAATGGAACAAATGAAGGATGAAATAAAAAATTTGAAGAATAAAGAAGAAGGGAGAATAGAAGAAGTGTTGAAGGAAGCCAAGCGAACACCGTTGGCTCCACATTTAGCATGTGCACAATTGCCTCGAGACAATATTCCAACGTTGAATGTTACGATGGGACAAGGGACCCGACTTCACATTTGAAGTATTACAATCGGGTGATGTCACGTTGGGACCGAAATGATGCTATAATGTGCCGGTGTTTCCCCTCAAGTTTGAAAGATTCGGCAATAGCATGGTATGACAAATTGCAAGAAAATTCCATTCAATCATATGCGCAATTAGTTCGGAAATTCCTCGAGGCGTACATGTATAACAAACCCGTCGATTCGGGGATAAATAGGTTATACTCACTTGCTTCATGGCCAGAAGAATCTATTCAAGATTATACATCCCGATGGCATGCAATTTTCCAGGCGATCGAAAATGTTGAGTCAAATGTTGCGGTTAACCTTTACAAGTGGGGAATAGCAGACCGAAGATGCCAGCCTTTTGTTGAAATTCATCGCAATAACCCGAAAACTGAGGGGCAACTCAGAGAAATAATAGAAACATGTGCAAGGCTGCAAGACGTTCAAGAACAATGTCCAAGGATAACCTCACGACATCAAGGTTGTACAAAAAAAAAATTCAATTGAAACATCACCAGAGCCAAAGAAAAAAAACTCTAATAAAGATGAAGCTAGCAAATCAAAACACCCATGAATAGGGGATAACAAAAAGTTTATTCATCAATTTCAAGAAAGAGTATTTACAAAAATTAACATTTCATATTCTGAACTTTTCAAAATCATAAAAAATAAACCAGACTTTCCGTGGCCGCTTTCAAAAGGGCGACAACCGGAGTTTACACTGAAATCAAAGGACTACTGTGAGTACCATTGTTATAAAGGGCATACAACAGATCGATGTAGAAACTTCATTATTCTGGTACAAAGGATGATTGATGCTGGAGAGTTGAAAGAATTTATTCAAACACCCGAACCAATAACAATATCTGACAAAGGGAAGGCAGTTCATATCCCATACAACAAACAAACTATCAATATGATTTCCCTTTTGAAAAAAGCGATACAAATGTGAATGCTGCGATCGACAAAAAATTGTGCAGGAGGGTCCGAGACCATGAAATTTTTTTAAGTAACGGGAAGGATAACATAATCTTGGGAAGACTGGATGGCATCCCCCTTGACTTTCTCAGCGGGATAAGTGGATCAAGAAATTGAAATGCATAATGACCCTCTGGTCCTCACTTTGTCGATGTCCGGATGGAATGTCAAAAAAATTCTTCTGGATGGGGGCAGTTCTTTGAATGTCATGTTTTATGATACATTTCGCAAAATGGGAATCAGTGAAGATCAATTACTTCCATCTCATTATGTAATCTACGGATTCAACGGAATAGCTTCAAGACCAAAGGGAGAAATTGATTTGGAAGTCTTTGCTGGACCGATAAACATTTTGACAAGGTTCAGTGTTGTGGATGCTCCATCCCCATACAATGCAATTATCGGAAGAAGATGGGTACACCAGTTGAAAGGTGTCATCTCAACCTATCACCAATACTTGCGATTCCCAACACCACAAGGGGAAATGGAGATAAGAGGAGATCAGGACGATGCTAAATTGTGTATTTTGGCGGAAGTACGGATGAATGAGGAGCGGGAACAACAACATCGGGATAAGAAAAAAGACCGCAAGGTAAAAGCAAAAGAAGAGGAAATAGACCGATACTTAAAACAGAGTATCGGACCAAAAATTACAAATGAAATAGGGGAGAGCAGCAAAAATCAAGGAACTTCATCAAACCAACAATCTGAAGGACTACCACCATAGCAATTAAAAGGAACTCCAACATTTATCGGAGTTCCCAAACCTGTTTTCACTTTTATAGAAGAAACCAAAATTGTAAATATTGGCACTACAGAATTTCCCAAGAAGGTACGAATTGGAACGCTGATGAAGGCCGATACGGAACAAAATTTGATCAAGTTTCTTCATGATTTTATGGACGTATTCGCATGGAAAATGGAGTACATGCCGGGGATAGACCCAAGTATTGTACAGCATGAATTGCGAATACGACCCGATGCAACACCATTTCGGCAGCGGATACGCAAGGTCGCTCCAGAATATCACGATCCTGTGGAAAAAGAATTAACAAAGTTCTTAAATGCAGGATTCATTCGTGAGGTACGATACCAAACCTGGATTTCCAACATGGTGATCGTTCCAAAGAATAACGATGGAGTAAGAATTTGTATAGACTTCACCAATTTAAACAAGGCATGCCCAAAGGATAGTTATCCACTTCCCAATATCGATCAGCTAGTGGATGCCGTGCAAGGCCATGAGGCATTGTCCTTTATGGACGGTCAATCGGGATACAACCAGATTGCACTTGCGGAGATGGATCAAGAACATACTACATTCTTTACCCCACGGGGGTTGTATTGTTATACCAGGATGCCATTTGGATTACGAAATGCAGGAGTAACATATCAACGCTTGGTTGACGCTATATTTAAACCTTGTATGGGCGAATTTTAGAAGTTTATGTTGACGACATGCTGGTAATAAGTAAATTATCTGCGGATCATCTACAAGATCTCACTGAAATATTTGGTGCATTGCGGAAATATAAAATGAAAGTCAATCCAGAAAATATATTTTTGGTGTGACATCGGGACGTTTCTTGGAATATTTGGTTACAAAGAATGGAATTGAAGTTGATCCCGCAAAAATTCAAGCAATAACGAACATGCCATCTCCAAAGAGCATTAAAACTGTACAAAAATTGAATGGATGTTTGGCTGCTCTCAGTAGGTTCATTGCCAGATCTTCAGAAAGATGCAAACCATTTTTTGATATACTCAAAAAGAAAAATAAATTTGACTGGAATGAAAAATGTGATCAAGCTTTCCAAAACATAAAGATGCATCTTGCCACATTGCCAGCGCTGCAGAAGCCAGAACCTGAAGAAATATTGACTTTATACATTGCGGCAACGGAGGATGCAATAAGTGCAGTGTTGGTGCGTACGAATGAAAAATGGAGAAACATGTATATTACATTAGCAAGACCATGAATTCAGCAGAAAGAAACTACACCAAAATTGAGCAACTCATTTTATCATTGGTTTTTGCTACCCAAAAATTACGTACCTACTTTCTCACACATTACGTGCGTGTCCTTAGCAAAGCACCATTAGAATCAGTATTGAAGAACACCAGGAAAGTTGGAAGGATTGCAAAATGGAATGCACAGATAAAGCAATTCAACATCATTTTTGAGTTGCAAACTGCACAAAAATACCAAGTTTTAGCTGATTTCCTTGCGGACTTCCCGATTGAGGAAGATTATGAAATCCAAGGTCCGATAGACGAAAAAAAAAAAATTAATTCAATCACAGTTTTTATCATTAAAATTTTTATCACTTTAATTGTTCATTTTTTATTGTACATTTGTATTAAAGGATTGCCAGGATGTGAGGAAGAGGATTAACATGATATTTTGAGCTATGCAAATTCACAAAGGTGGGAAGTCTTTGTTGATGGGTCCCGAAATAAGGAAGGTGCTGGAATTGGCATTGTAATTACTGCACCCATGGGTGAACGGATGATACATACATTTCAACTTGAGTTTGATGAGCATACAAATAATATAGTAGAATATGAAGTTGTGGTTCATGCTCTCAAGCTCATCATTGAGTTAGGAATCAACAATGTCCGGCTCACAAGCGATTCACAGTTGATAATTCGACAGGTCGAATTAAGATACCAAACACTCGACGAAGATTTAACAGAGTACAAAAATCTTGTGCAAACTCTAGCAAATCATATTCCAAGTATAGTTTTTCGGCATCTGTCCCGAGACAAGAATCGACATGCTGACGCACTAGCATTCATTTCATCAATGATAAGAGATCCCAATATTACAGCCATAAAATTCGGAAGAATATATGAACCATCCATAAAGTTAAAGACAGCTGATAACATAGAAGAAGGTGTAAACGAAGACATTGATGATCCAGCAATACAAAACACCGCACATATGCCTCAACAAGCAGATGATGAGTTAAATGAACAAGATTGCAGGATCCCAATTCATCAATATTTACAAGATAGAACATTACCCACCAATTCTAAAGAAGCAAGGAAAATTCAACTGAAATCTGACAATTACCAGTTGCGGGATGGAATATTATACCGCAAGTCCTTTTTAGGACCATTATTTCGATGCCTGTCACATAAGGAGGGATTACGCATACTCAAAGAAATGCATTATGGAGATGCAGGAAATCACAGTGGAAGACGTTCACTCGCATTGAAAGCCAAAATGCAAGGTTATTATTGGATATCCATGCTCAAGGACATGGTATGAAGGTGCGAAGACTGCCAACGTTTTGCAAAAAGAATCAAAGCACCTGCTACAGAACTTAATCCTGTACTCAGTCCATGGACGTTTGCGAAATAGGGGGTAGATATTGTTGGTCCGTTAGTTGAGGGAACCAAGAAGAAGAAATACTTAATTTTGGCCACTGATTACTTTACTAAGTGGGTAGAAGCCAAAGCATTAGCTCGAACCAGGGATTCGGATGTGTTCACATTTTTATTTGAAAATATCATCTGTGGCTTTGGGATTCCAGCAACCATAGTTTCGGATAACGGAAAACAATTTCAAGGAAAAAATATTGATATGCTGTTTGAAGATTTCAACATTCAGAAACATAAATCCACACCGTTTTATTCCCAGAGTAACGGACAGGCCAAAGCCACAAATAAAACAAATTTAAAGAAAACGTTAGCCGGCCACTACAAACAATGGTGTGAACAACTTCATAACACATTATGGGCATACCGCACCACAAGAAAAGAATCCACTGGAGAATCACCGTTCCTACTCATTTATGGCACGGAGGCGGTTATACCAACAGAAGTCATTTTACCCACAACTAGAACAGAAGCATGGGAGAAAAATCTAAATTCATATTTAATGTTACAAAAATTAGATGACTTGGAAGAAAAAAGAGAGGTGGCAATCCAGAAGATGGAAAATTACCAAAGAAAGTTGGCACGGGACTACCATAAGAAAGTCAAGTTACGAAACTTTGTTCAAGGACAATATGTCTTATGTCAAATTTCGAAGTACCATCGGGATAAAAATGCAGGCAAATTCGCACCAACTTGGGATGGTTCGTACACAATACAAGCACCAGCAGGACAAGGATCTTATTATCTGCGAAACATGCATGGTGAAGTTTTGCAACACCCATGGAACGCATAATATTTAAAGCTATATTATCCTTGATCAATAATGCAATTACGAAAGTACATGGCATTCATGTTAGGTAAAGCATAAATAATGCACCTTCTCTTGAAAATCCTTGATTAATAATACATTTGACAATGGGATTTCCTAATAAAGAGATGTCTGACATGAAAATATTAATTACTCCAGGAACATTTTATTCTGAAGAACGCTTGCGATTAGCGAAATAATCGTAACTCAAGCAGATAAAAATTTAGGTACGTATAATTCCTTAAAGAATTTCCATAAGTGCGAGATTCTTATAAAGAAGGGATACCTAATGATATAATCAATGGTTATCGTTTTCAGGGTACGTTTGGGACTAACCTTGTAGCTTACTCCTGGCCCGGGTATGACTCGTATGTGTTGGGTTCCCGAATTACATGTTTTGAGGTATAAATACTTCGATGCAATGTACTCATGAAACAATTTGATTAACCGAATGATTTCATACAAATATGTTATTTTTTTATACAAGAATAACATTATTCAAAAGGCTATAAAGGGTAGATTCCAACTCAAAGTTACCAGTTAAAGTACCAAATTACAAGTTACAAGATACGAATCAATCTAGCGGAATACAAGTTACACAGAAAAAGAAAATCAGATATCATCAAGCATCGAGAATGTTGCCTCTGGATGGCTGCGGAGGAACCTTCGGAACAAGAGCCTGACTATTGAGTATAGTGATGCCAGCTTGTGCACGATCCAAGGCAGTGTTGAATGACATTGCAATTTTTTTCTTTTGCATCTTGTCTCACCCACGTTGTATAAGCACATCCATATTCAATATCTAATTGAAGTTCTCGAATTTTTCGATGACAATCTTTTACTTGCTCATCCAAGCGGGATCTCTGATCTTTTTCATCACTCAATTCTCTTGATAGATTGTCATTTTTTGCTTTTTCATCCACAAGCATGTTTTCGCATGTTTTAACTTTGCTGGCCAATACACTAATTCGGGATTGAGCATCTCTAGCTCTGGTTGCGTAAAGATTTATTTCACCTTGCAATGCTTGCACTTTAGAAGAATGTTCTTCCGTTTGCTTATTGAGATTTTCAATTCTCCCATTTGTAATAGCAAGATCTCTTTCCGCCTTCACATCCTGAGCAGTTGCTTCGTTAAGTTTCTTTTCAAGGCCTAACGAACAAAGCCAGTGTTAAATACTATAAGAAATTTTATATACAAAAACATATAACCCAAGAATATACCTCCAGCGAGGGATTTAAACTCTGCCTCCTTAAGAACCAAAGTTTCCAGAGCTTGCTGATATTTTGATTCAACTCTAGTGCATCTCCAGGTGGCCAGGTCAAGACTATCGGACAATCTTTTTAACTCTGATCTAAGAACCCCCATTTCCCTATTAATCTCTCTCGCATGATCATTCAACTGATTCATCCTACGCTCCACCTAAATACAAGTTCGGAATCCCCCGCTGGTCCCAAAGCATGTTGTAAAAAATAAAAAAAAATACATATATAAAAAAGTGAGAAAATATACCTTGATTTAGAAGATTTTGATTCTTTAGTTGTTGTTGGAGATCATCATTTTGTCGTTGGAGCTTTTCATTTTGTTGCTGCAGATTAGCATTTTCCCACTGCACTTTTTCAACTTCATTCTTATATACGGACTCCATCATAATAGCCCGAGCTTTGTATAACTTGAATGCAGCAAACAAGCAATCGGAACTATGCTTAAGCTGTGAAATTAAAGTCATGAGTATGGGAAGAAAAGATGAAACGAATCAAAAATTCTAATGAACAGCAATACCTGAGCTAGAGCTTGCGGTGGATATGAATACAACGGACCCTCTTCAAAAGCTAGAGCTTGATCCAAAGAAGGAGGAGGGTTCAGCGGGAATGTCTGTTCAGCGAATTCACTATCATACCAAGCTTCCCTTGTATCCTCTAGAAGGATAGTTCCCAGTGAACTCCGCAGCCTAGACATGGAACCACTATCGGATTTCCATGTCTCTGGAAAAGCTGCAGTAGTCAGTATCCCCTTTGCTGAGAACCACTTGTAGGCTTCATTTTCATCGCCTAAGAGATTTAATCCTTCTATCACCCTCCTGCCTTAATCAATCTGTGAGATGACTCCTTGCAAGTCTGAAGGCTCTGCATTGGGCACATCAGCATTGGGGCGAGGAAGAACCGTTGATAATATCCCCGAAGATACACTTGCTTCGCAGATGGCTGCGGGAATATCCTCTTCGGGATGAGAGGTTGGAATTTCTGTGGCTGAAGTGCTAAGAGCGACATTCTCAATATTTTCATCATAAGCATCTCCTCCTTCAACATCTCCTTCCACAGTTGGTTGATTATCAGTTGTCATGATACCCTCTTCGGGAGAGACCACTTCAACCTCAAAGTTGAAGGGAAGTGGAGACAGGGACAGATAAAAATTTATCGGTGTAGCCTTAATGGGAGCAGCTTCGGAGCAGCAACGGGTTCTGCCAATATGATCTGACTTGCAGTAGCAGCGGGATGGCCCGTAATAGTATCGGACACTCCCGATGCAACTTGAACAGAAGCTTCAGCGGACCATCCCGCAACAACATCGGGCTGTCCCGATATAGCCTGGTCCGCACCTTCAGCATAAGATCTTGAAATTGAAGTTCCCTCACCCCCAATATTGCTGCGTCGGATGAGAGAATCTCTAATCTCACCTTCTTCTCTATTAGAAGGAGTGAGAGAAGCATTTCTTGACCTTTTCGATTTTTTCTTCTTCTCTGGGGAAGTTACCATCTTACGCTTCCCTTTACCCCTTAACTATTTCCATTTTCTCAATTCTTTTCCTGACCTCATTAATATGCACGCCGGGCATTGGGCGTGCTGGTGGTGTTTCAATCTGGGGCTCAGTAGATGGATCAACCTGTAGCACAAAGTTCAAACTCAGTGACAGAAACATCCAAGTACTAAAAAAAAATAAAAGAGGAGTCGTGCGAACCTCATAATCGGATTTATAATCACTGAAATTTAATTTCCAGGGACAGTATTGGGGAAACGCCCACGAATATCTTGAACTTCATCCTTGGAAATATGACCGAATACCTGATAGACACATTTTAGTGTCTAAATTGCACCTTAATTTCTAGTGAGTTAGTATTCGATTGTGTGTCTATTACGTGTTTTTATGCTTTTGTAGGTACATTAGAAGAATAAAGATTTGTGGAAAAATTGGCTCAAAAAGTGTTCAAAGCACCCAGGAAAATGGATCAAGGCACCCACACTTTGGATTGGGGCACCCTTGGATCGGGATGGGCTGGATCGGACCAACTCAGCGGGTCAACTCAGCCCAGTCAACTCGGTCAAAGCCAGTTGACCGAGTCAAACCCAGTTGACCGGGTCAAAGCTTCATCGGCAAACAGGAACCCCTCTGACTCAAATCAAATCGCAAATTTGGTGGGATTTCAGCCAAATTGATAGGTACCAAATCTAATTAAAGGTTCGTAAAATCGATTGGAAGCTCTAGAAGCCGAAGATAAGGGTCAGAGGAGCATGAATTTGGACGGGAACAGGAATCCATCCCTGTTTTGGATTGGCATCAAATTATCGTCAAATCACCGATTTATAATGGGATTAGAACATCCTAGAAGATTCACAGGGCCTATATAAAGAGTTTACAAGCCTCAGAAATAAGTACAAAACCCTAGAGAGCGATTCAGAGAGAAAATCCGGTGAAGTTCCGGCGGCGCCGATGACCTGCTGGTGCATCGCCGGCACTGTTCTTCACCCACCATCGCTGAAGAAGACGACTCAGCCACACTTATAACTGTTGCTGTTCCACTGTTACAGCTCTGCTCCTGTTGCGTTAAGTTTTGAACGTTTCTGTTGCTTAAAGCTCTCTGTAACAGCTGAACCCTGTTCTGTGACACTTATATACGTATCTGTTCAGCTGTTGCACTATTCTTTAACCTTGTAATCAATATTTTGAGCAATGAAATCAACTTTTGAGCAAGTTTTCTTCACCATGGGCTAAGTTTATTTACTGGGATGATGGATAAGGTATTTTTCTCAATTTTATGTGATTTAATTATTTTCTAATAATTATTTATAATTCTTTTATTATTATTTGCATGGATTTAAATTAGAAAAAAAATGGTTTTTATTAAATAGTTGTGTTCTCTTTTGATGGGTCATGCTTAGTTAATTACTCTTGATGTCTCATGCTTAGGATTTACAATTATTCTTTTAGGAAACATATTTTTGGCAAACTTGAATTAAATTGTTAAAAAGAATTACATGATTAATCACATGAATTGTTAGAAATAACTGAATCTTGATTCCTAGTTTTCTCCATATTTTCTAAAAATCATCTCTAGTGTATTTTCCTGATTTTTATTAGTTTAGGTTAAGTCCAATATTTTCTAAAATCATTACCTTCACAAGTTCGAGAATCGAACCTCTTTTTACCACTATATAAAATCACATCAATACCCAAGGACCTTCGATCACTAGTGGAGTCCGGTATCACTTGTAGTCATGATCCAATCAGATTCTTTCTTCTTGTTCCAATCGGACTCTTTCTCCACTTCCCGGAACATACTTGAGCTTCGGATCGTCAATTTCGCGCAACAAGGGGAATCCCGAACTGCACTTGCAAAGAGGACTAACACTCCAGTTCACAAAATTCCTTATGGAAGCACTATCTGCATATGTAGTGTGAAAATTCTCAACTGTATAATGTTGTTGCTCTGTGATGTCTGGAGTATAACAGGTAAGGTTAGTTTGTCCTTCGCTTCGGAGGTTGCATTCATCAAGTATCCGCCACCAATTTCCGTTATACTGGATAACGGACCGAGCTAAACTGTGAGGAGCATTGCATCGGGATGCAAGAACTTCGAATTGATAGGGATAATCCCGGTAATATAGGGGAAGACGAAGCCCAGCCTCCAATGCACCGGCAGAAATCAGTAATCTACTAGTTGAATACTTAAAGCTTTCGGCTGCTCCCAGAGTCATTACATCTTTATCTCCACCATAAAGAGAAACTCTGAATCCCTCGAGATGATGTTTTGCTTTGAAATCTTAATATTCATTGATTTATAGATACAACTGGCATGCTCACGCTTACTCCTGGGGGCAACATTAGCGGTCGCAGAAGGGTCAGATGCAGCATCACGAGTATGCCGAGTTGCGGCATATCTAGTTGCATTACTCCGACAGGATCTCCTTACTTCTGGATGATCATCATGTTGAGAATCAATCTCAGGAGCAATATTTTGAGTTCTTGAAGACATAGTGTAAAGGTATTTTTTATCTATGTAAAAGACAGGGAAGAATCAATACATGAAGGAATAAAAAAATTCAAGTTCATAAAAAGAAGCAATTAGGGAAGAAAAATCATAAACAATCACCATTTCAATCATCTCTTTTTTCATATAGTCAATATTCATCATGGTTAAACACCAAAACAAAATTGATACAAAAGGATCAGAAAGTCACTTACATGTAGAAAGAGGAGAAACAGTTTCTTGATCGAAAATAGAGCAAATATGATTGATGAAAAAAGTTCCTGAAACGTTGGAGAATGAGAGAATAACAGAGAGATAATGTGAATATTTGAAAAGCTTGAGGAAGAGAAAGAGCTGCAACTTTAAGAGGAAAAAACAGAAGTAGAAAAGACTGAATCCTATTTAAGAGGGAGGGATAAACGAACCGTCAAAAATTGAAAAGGTGTTAATCGAGGCAAAGATTTGATTTTCTCGAAAAATGTTAACTGACACAAACGTGATAATAGAAGTTACTGCTAGCAGAAAACCTGGGATAACGTGTGAAAAGAAGTTATGACAGATATAGAAAAGATGGAGAGCAATTATTGTTCTTCTATTTTTTTTCAAAACTTTGGATCAACCGTTAAAAATTTTGAAAAAAGAAGAAGAAGAAGGGCGCAAGTTGTTAGGAAATAAAAGTCAAGATAACACATGTCAAATGATTAGGCAAAGAAGCAGAGATTTATAGAAGAGCGAGAAACACACAATCAAAACCTTATAAAAGTTCGAGTGGATGACAGATGTAAAAGACTAAAAATATCATTGCATGATCGACACGTAAGATCGGGAAAGTGTTAGTGCTCTGATAGAAACAAAAAGCATTAAATGCAAATGGAACGGGAAAAACAAGAGCAATAAATGCGCATAGAGCGGAAAAGTGAAAGCATTAATTGCTTAAGTTACTTTAACTGCATAACTGACACTGAGGATCGGGAAGAAGATGACTCATAAGTACGAGGAACACGTGTCAATAGTACAAGGTAACGGGCCAAAAAGGCGAAAGCATGACAATGCATAAGAAAGAAGCTGCCTGTCAACCGCATGATCATCATGATCCGAAGATAATCATGAAATAAAGAGAACACAAGGAAGTAACAGGACAAGAGGTATCGGACCAAAAGAATACAGTGGAACGATAATCAATAAATTGACAGACAAGATCGGGAAAACATGACTCACCAAACATAAAGGATAGACAGAAAGGAAAAAGAGAGGGACCCATTGAACAACCTATAAATAGAGAAGTTTATTCAACAGAGAAGGGAGAAAGATTGAAAGGGAAAAGGACTAAGGAAAAATACTAGAATCAAAGGAAAGCTATTATGTATGTATTTATAGAGTGATGTAGTGTGAAATTATGGATGTATGGATACACTTTTTTCCATACTTGTAAATATCTTGAACTTGATAGATATAATTCTAATAGAATGTCCAATTTGGTGAATTGTTGTTCTTTAATTTTTTTCATGATTGATGTGCTTATATGTCTTGATTTGAATATTAAGGTGATATAGTGTAACAAAATGTATGGTAAGGATTTTAGTCTAGATCTTTTGACAAATCATTGGTTGTTTTTGCTGATAAGAATTTTGACATAACCACTTATCATTTTGGTTTTTGCAAAAAGGGTCTCTTATCATTTTGGTTTTTGCATATACATATTAATGATATACTGATATCATAGAAAACGAACATATGCCTTCTGTAGCTAACGAATTTACTTTTGATTTTCAGCTGCGATGGTGATATATATGTATGCAAACTCATAAAATTGTACATCACTGGCCAGTTTGCATTTGGGTTTGCAAATACTACAAGGACATAACCAGTAAAATCAAAAGAATGAGATCCAAGATTGGGTAGAAACTGTTTGTTGATCCATCGCATTGTTGGATGAAAGATAGGGATTTTCTTGAAATAAAGGAACATACTTGGTTACAATCACAGTATTTGGTTTTATACTTTTATGGTTTGCAGAAATTCAATGAGTTGAGTATTAAACGACAGTTCAATTATTAGACATTATGATTATGAATTTGATGGGCCTTTAGATATTTCAATCATTAAACAACTTTTATGCCGACTAGGATTAACCTGCATATGTTGTTCTGTTCTCTTTAGCATGTGTTGTGTCTCACCTGTAGCTCATGTAGTCTAAATTAATTTGAACTCTTGTAGCTCATGTAGTTTGATAAATTTAACTACGAAAACATCCTTTCTTATAGAAGTTTGTTTCTAATTTGTTTTCAGCAATTCTCTTGTGAATTCTTAAAGCTCCATTTGGATCAGGAACCAAATCGATATTTGCAAGCTGAACCTCGTCTTTTGTCACTAGTTTCTTTAACTGTTTACTTATTTTTTTTAGTTTATGGGTCCCATTCTCCCTTAGTTGCTTCCGGTAGTAACCGTATGAGAAAAAGGTCACAGTTTA
This sequence comes from Papaver californicum, assembly GCA_023531435.1. Taxonomy (NCBI): domain Eukaryota; kingdom Viridiplantae; phylum Streptophyta; class Magnoliopsida; order Ranunculales; family Papaveraceae; genus Papaver; species Papaver californicum. Next base: position 5,679,983 of record JAJJMC010010584.1, read on the forward strand.
ACCCACGGATTGATAAGGATAGCTAGATTGATAACAATTTATCTGCAATTTCCTCTGTTTTCTTAAAGTTCATATTTCGATATTTACTTTGGACTATGAATTTATTTCACATTTTTCTCTGCGAACTGTGATTCAACCCCTTTGTAATTGTTTTTTACATCCCTTGTTCTGCCTCTTTGACTTGAAAAGGAAGCAGTGGCCTACTTGCCTTCCTTTTTCAGTTGTCCTCTCTATTTAAATATGAAACACTTCTGGTTGGGACGCAGGTAAGTCTATCAATCTGGATTAGGGCTGCACAACGGACGGTCAGTTCGGTTTTAAACCAAAACCAACTACCAAACCGTCTATAGACGGTTTTTGGAAATCAAAATCATATACCAACCCGTCTATAGGTGTATCGGTTTCAAACCGACTCGATTCGGGTTCGGGTGGGTTCGGTTTTTTTACGGGTTGAACCGTATTGACTGTCCTAGAATTTTTTTCCCTGGATTCCTAATAGTTAAAACTTAAAATCCTAGATTCCTGATATTTTACACACCAAGTTTTCCTGAAAGCTAAATCATGTGACTGCAAAATACCCACACTGCAGTGAAAAAAAATTGACAAGATGATTAAAAAGAGATAGCAGCACAAAGAATTTTGTTGTTTGAATTCAGAACTCATTGGTTCTGCTTGGTATCCTGCACAAACCCACAAATAATTTGCACCTGCTTGGTAATCCCATTGTTGGCTGCGGCCATTTGCAGAGATATACACAACAAATAAATTTTCACAATGAATTTGGCAAACAATTCTTGTTATGGAACAAGGGGTCTACGTGTCCATTACATGTTTTTCATTGCAAGAGTTACAAAGAGTGGCGAACTCAGAGAAAGAAAATAGTGAAACTTTGCTTTTAAATAGAATTGGCATCACTATAAATATACAAATACAACAGTCAGGCTTTCCTATTAGGTAAAATTTCCCTGTTCACAGACTCATAGATATATTATTACACTTACACAATGTTTACAGTTTACTAGAAAAGTTCAACACAAGACCCTAATTTTTAATTGAAATCAGATGAACCCTAATTTTCAATTGAAATCAGATGAACCCTAATTTTCAAATCAGTGAAATAAGGCTTGGGTAGTTGGGTTTGATATAATAATCGCCAAAAAAAAGATAAACCCCCAAAATCAGTGAAATCAGATGAACCCCCAAAATATGACATACGGATACCTTGTTTTTATGTTGTAACTTGTATGTTGATTGTCGATGGTGACTGGTGAGGATTGAAGAAGAAGAATAAGTTCTTGGTAATGATTGATAAGGTGGTGGATGAGCAACGAATAGCCTAAACTCAAAAGACCTGAAATTAGTGATTGACTGATTGTTAAGAATAATCAGTGAGGATTGAAGTCTGAAGAAGAAGAAAAAGAAGTTGTTGGTGATGAGTATGATGAGTGATGAGTGATGACTGATAAGGACATAAGGTTTTTGGTGGTGGATAAATCAAATCATGGACATGATTCACATCACATGAATCACCCGATAGAGGAAGTGAGAGGCTGAGAGCGACGTCTTCTATGAAGAAGAACAGAAATAACTAATGAGAGAATAAAAAGTTTAGGTTTAGTTTAGGGTATATTCATTTAGATGGAGTCCTAGGATGAAACAAAATGATATCAATCAATGGCCAAGAAAATTCGGTTTATACGGACGGGTTCGGTCGGTTCTTATACTAAACCCGTAAAACAAACCATCATAAACGTGGATTTGATTTTGAAAACCGTATACCAGCCCGCTACGGGTGGGTTCGGTTTAAAAACTCAAGTTGTATCGGATACGGGCGGGTTCGGTTTTTTGGGTCGATTCCTGTGCAGCCCCAATTTGGATGGTTCGACTTTGGATTTTACCAAGAACTTGTAAACATATTGTTTATATGTTCGTGTATAAAAAATGATGCGGTTCTTTGGGTTATTTGTCTTGAAAGGAATGATCGTACCTTCGATATAAGGAGAGAAAGATTGAGGAGCTGGTTAACGAAATTAAAACAAAAGTTTACATGTAGGCTTGTCTCCTTGTATGTCAGGCATTTTCAGTGGTGATGTAATTTGTAAATTGAATGACCTATTCTTTGATCCCCCAAGATTGTTTGTTATTTTTTGGCTTTGGTTTAGCCAGTGTGATGTTCTTGTGTGTTGGTGCTTTGCTGTCCTTTTCTTCTGGGCTAGCTTTCCTTATCTAAAAATAATTTTTTTATCGAGCAAAAAAAAAGTAGATGTTGAAAATTTTAAATCTGCAACTGAAAATTAGTATTTGCTTATCATTTTAGTTTTTAAATAAATAAATACGTATATATATATATATATATATATTGACATTATTCTTGTTAAGTTTTCATAGAGTGATCGAACGCCACGAAATACTCGATACTGCTTTGCTCTATTTGTTACCATGTACTGATATGTTTACACAATCTAATCATGTACTCTAGGTTCTGACAGTAGGAAATTAGCGCTTACTGCCATACAAATGTTAGAGAAAATGGGTATAATCTATTAATGTTTTGTTTTTGGTCTTGGATAAAATGGGCTTAGGACCAAGGGGTTTCTAAGGAAAACTAGTATGTTTTCACTTTTGGAATGAACCTTTAGTCCCACATTGGAAAAACTAAAGATGTTGCCTCTCCATATACTTAGAAATTTGCATCTAAGTGAGGCTCCTTAGGGTTTAGACTCTTTTGTGTATGGGAGAGGACTAAGGCTAAGGTCGGGTCGAGCTCGGACTCGGGTTCGGGGTCGGGCTCGGGTTCGAGTTCGGGTGTAGGTGTGGGTCAACCAAGACTTATCTTTTTGGAAAAAATATTTTAAATTATTCCTTAAAGAATATAAAACTAAATTATATTTTGTTTCAATGTGGGGGGGCGTCTGTCCCGGCGAGTATAAAGTTTGTCATGATGGAAAATAATTTTTACTCGTTTTATTACCAGTCAAAATTAAATTTCGCACACAAATTTTGATTAATTATAAAGTTAATTTTCATTGATTACTGGCTGATTTCTCTCCTATTCTTGCCTATAAAAAGAACCGGAATTTTTCAATTCAACTTATACCAGAAGCAGCTACTATCATGCCTTCTTCTCCCCTCTTCCTGCTTTGTTTTTCGCACTGCTTGTTTTTTTCCCTTCCATAACTATCTTGATGTTAAGTTCGTTTGAGGGTGATTTGTATTGTGCTTATACAAATCAGAACGGGAAGTTCTATCCTAAACACATCTCCGTTGTGGGGGTATAGCATCTCTCATTCTTGAGGAGTACCCGCGGACTATTGTGTTAAGGATAATTTGCTGAGCAGGTGGCTCTGTCCATTATGTGTATATCAATTCAGAGATTTTATTAACGTTAACATCTTCTTCTGTTTAGTATTTTTTATTGTTGCAGATCCAACAATCTTAACACAATATTATTCTTCTTCTGTAACAATAGGTAAAAATGATGTTGACAGACCAGAAAAATTCGGTGGCAAAGATTTCAAAAGATGGCAATCAAAGATATTGTTCTTTCTGAGTTTTCATATGTTAGATGAATTAGTTCTGAAATCTTTTGATGAGGGTTTGAATGATGCTGGAAATGAAAAGGAGTTGGAAAGTTGGGTTAAACAAAATTATATGTCAAAAAATCATATTCTGAATTTTTTAGAAGATGCATTGTATGATTTTTATAATGCAAAAGACAAATTTTATGCTTTTGATTTATGTTACTTTAGAAGCAACATACCAAGCTGAAACTGCTGGAAGTAAGCAAGAACGTATCTTTTGCAAGGAACATGTCCAACAAGGCTCATGTAATTGAACACAAGTCTTCCAATACTGAAAAGGGCGACAGCACCAAACACAACCCTAAGCCTGGTCATCACAAGAAAGGTATATTTCAGAAACCCAAATCTGGCATTGGTAAAATTAAAGGTGTCTGTTATGTTTGTGGAACTTGTGTACATATGGCAATGCACTGTAGAAAACGTAAGGACTTTAATAATAAGAAAAACAATGCTAATTTGGTTGAAAACAACAAAATCGAGTTTTCTGGTACGGTGTCTGACGTTAATTTGGTAACCAATGTGAGAGACTGGTGAGTATACTCTGGTGCTACCAAGCATGTCTGTGCAAACTGAGATATGTTCACCTCCTGTCAGAAGGTAGGGGAAGGGGAGAAACTCTACATGGGTAACTCATCTGCAGCACAGGTTGCAGAAAAATGCAAAGTTGGGCTAAAGTTCACTTATGGCAAGACTCTCACATTGAATGAAGTTCTTCATGTTCCGGACATCTGCAAAAATCTTGTATCTTGTGGTGTTTTAGATGATAAGGGTTTTAAGATTTTTTTTGAATCTGGCAAAGTTGTTGTCACTGAGGGTAAGGATTATGTAGGTAAGGGTTATAATACTGAGGGTCTCTACAAACTTAATGTAACCTCTGATTAAATGATAAAAAATGATTCTTCTGTTTATGTTTGTGTGACATTGAATGTTTGGCATGGTAGACTTGGACATGTAAACTATAAGTCAATGCATAAACTGGCTAGCATAGGCTATTAGTTTGGATAATGAACATAAATGTGAAGTATGCGTAGAATCAAAATATGCTAAAAAAACCTTTTAGAAAAAATATTCAGAGAAATTCTAAACCCTTAGAATTAATTCATTCAGACCTAATTGACATAAAATCAGTTCAGACTAGAGGTGACAAGAAATGGTTTGTCACTTTTATAGATGATTGTACGAGGTACTGTCACATTATATTTACTTAAAGGTAAGGATGATGCCTTAGAATCCTTTGATGTATAAACTAGAAGTTGAAAACCAAATGAGTGATACCATTAAGACTGTTAGGTATGACCGTGGTGGTGAGTATGTAATTTCTATAAGATATTTTTGCATAGAACACGGCATTATACACGAAGTAACCCCTCCTTATTCACCACAATCTAATGGTGTGGTTGAACGGAAGAACCGAACCCTTAAGGAGATGATGAATGTTATGTTAATTAGTTCAGGATTACCTGCAAACTTGTGGGGAGAGGCCGTCCTCTCAGCTTGTTATGTCTTGAACAGAGTACCCTTTAAAGGATCAGACAAAACTTTATATGAGTTATGGAAAGGTAAACAACCTTCTTATGCATATTTTAAAGTGTGGGGGTGTTTGGCTAAGGTTTCCATTCCTCCACCTAAGAGAACCAAGATAGGACCCAAAACTATTGATTGTTTCTTCATAGGTTATCCTAAACATACTACTGCATATAGATTTATGGTTGTAAGTTCTGAAATTTCTGAAATTGGTGTGATACTATTATGGAATCTAGGGATGATGTGTTCTTTGAAAATATTTTTCCATTGAAATCTGATTCTTGCATGATATATGTTGATCCACTAGATGTCCCTTCGACTACTCAGACATTACCTTTAGAGGAAGATGAATTTGAATTTGAGCCTAGAAGAGGTAAAAGACTTAGAACTGAACAATCTTTTGGGCCAGACTTCATAACATGCTTAGCTGAGACTGATCCACATACTTATAGAGAAGCCATGACTTCTTCTGAAGCTCCATGGTGGAAAGAATCCTGCATTAGTGAAATGGATTCCATTATACATAATGGTACTTGGGAGATTGTAGATTTACCTCTAGGGTGTAAACCCATAGGTTGTAAATGGATATTCAAAAGGAAACGTAAGGTAGATGGAACTGTGGAAAAATACAAAGCTAGATTAGTATCTAAAGGCTATAAACAGAAAGAAGGTGTATATTTCTTTGATACTTATTCACCTGTTACGAGAATTACTTCCATTAGGATGTTAATTGCTATTGCTGTCATTCATAACTTAGAGATACATCAAATGGATGTAAAAACAGCTTTTCTAAATGGTGAATTAGATGAAGAAATTTATATGGACCAACCTGAGGGATTTGTAGTGAAAGGTTGTGAAAACAAAGTTTGTAAAATAAAAAAATCTTTGTATGGTTTGAAACAAGCACCTAAACAGTGGCATGAAAAATTTGATCATGTACTGATTTCTAGTGGTTTTAACATCAATGAATCTGACAAGTGTGTTTATACTAAACTTGTGAATTCTGCTTGTGTGATGTTATTAATTCTACGAAGAACATGCTAAATAAGAACTTTGACATGAAAGACTTAGGCCCCGCTGATGTGATCTTAGGGATGAAGACTAAAATAAATTCTAATGGATATAGTCTTACTCAATCTCATTATGTTGAATATGTGCTTAAAAAATATAATCAGTTTGATTGTAAACCTGTTTGTACTCCGTATGATCCTTGCTGTAGACTCAAAAAGAATAAGGGTAATGGAGTTTCACAACTTGAATACTCACGTTTTATAGGAAGTCTGATGTATTTGATGAATTGTACGAGACCAGATTGTTTATGCTGTGAGTAGGTTGAGTATGTATATCTGTGATCCGGGGCAGGAGCATTGAGATGCAATTATTAAAGTGTTAAAACACTTTGAACTTTTGTTTAAATTATGAGAGATACCCTGCAGTCCTTGAAGGATTTTGTGATGCAAACTGGATATCAGACTCAGAAGAATCTGAGTCTATGAATGGATATGTGTTCACTCTAGCATGTGGAAAGTCTATACAAATTCGTAGAAGACATAATTCCCTAAAACAACTGATGTCAACTGGCGTTAATTTTGTTGACTTTGTGAGGTCTAAGGAGAATATCTCGGACCCTTTGACAAAAGGTTTATCCAAGGAGATAGTTAGTAATGCATCGAGGGGGATGGGGCTTAAGCTCATTAAATAAACTTGCCATGAAGGATACTCAACCTTGCTGACTGGAGATCCCAAGATCAAGGTTTTGAATGATACAACTAATTTATGGTGGGTTAAAGGAAACACTATCAGAGAATTTCATTCTCTGTCCCTTCCCTATGGTGTAGACGTGATAGTGTGACAACATGTGAAGGATGAATTTTTATTAAGTCTTAATGAGTTTTATAGTTTCAATTTAACATTGAAGAGGGGTGTAGCAGTAAACACTCTCGATGGAACTCACCTATCTGAATGTGGAAGTGGGGAGCTTCCTATGAGAATTGAGTTGATTCTCTAGAGCATTCTGACAAAATGTTTTTCTTTCCCGACACCAGGTGTTACCGCTCCGCCAACTACGGACTACGGCATGACGTTTCTTTTTTACGAGATTAGGGAATGAGCAAGCTCAAAGCTAGTGAATAGGAGGAATGCTCACTCTCCAAAATAGAAAGGTTAGGGATACGTCTAGGGCCAAAATGGACACAACGGCACGAACTTGACATCACCTAGAGTGATATCACGCGTGGAAGTTTTTAATAAACTACACCAAACGATGGCAGTTCAAGACATCGCGTTCACTGTCCATCAAGTAGTTCCGGTAATTTCTCACTAAGCAAAGGTTCAAGACCTTATGTACACCTATTGCCTATAGTGGTATTCCTCGCTTTCTGATTTCTGATTTTCATCGGGTTTTCATTCATGTGGGGGTTTGTTAGAGAAAATGGGCTTAATCTATTAATGTTTTGTTCTTGGTCTTGGATAAAATGGCTTAGGACCAAGGGGTCTCTAAGGAAAACTAGCAAATTTTCACTTTTGTGAATGAACCTTTAGTCCCACATTGGAGAAACTAAAGATGTTACCTCTCCATATTACTGAGAAATTTGCATCTAAGGGAGACCCCTTAGGGGTTTAGACTCTTTTGTGTATGAGAGAGGACTAAGATATGGGCTAGTTGGTGCAACCACACATTTCACACACACGCGGTGCTTCGCGCCGAAGCACGCACGCCGCCGCCGTCTGTCCGGTCGGTTGGGTCGGGCTCAGGCTCGGGTTTGGACTCGGGTTCGGGTGTGGGTGTGGGTCAACTAAGACTTATCTTTTTCGAAAAAATATTTTAAATTATTTTCTTAAAGAATATAAAACTAAATTAAATTTTGTTTTAATGGGGGGGCGTCTATCCCGACGAGTATAAAGTTTGTCATAATGGAAAATAATTTTTGCCCGTTTTATTACCAGTCAAAATTAAATTTCGCACATAAATTTTGATTAATTATAAAATTAAGTTTCATTGATTACTGGATGATTTCTCTCCTATTCTCGCCTATAAAAAGAACCAGAATTTTTCATTTCAACTTACACCAGAAGCAGCTACTATCCTGCCTTCTTTTCCCCTCTTCCTGCTTTGTTTTACGCACTGCTTGTTTATTTCCCTTCCATAACTATCTTGTTGTTAAGTTCGTTTGAGGGTGATTTGTATTGTGCTTATACAAATCATAACGGGCAGTTCTATCCTGGACACATCTCCGTTGTGGGGGTATAGCATCACTCATTCTTGAGGAGTACCCGCGGACTATTGTGTTAAGGACAATTTGCTGAGCAGGTGGCTCTGTCCGTTGTGTGTATATCAATTCAGAGATTTCATTAAGGTTAACATCTTCTTCTGTTTAGTATTTTTTTATTGTTGCAGATCTAACAACAAATAATAGGATATGCACTTCAAGCAAGTAAACTGTAAATGCATTATAAGGTAAGTGAAGAAATCATAGGATATGCAATTCAAGCATGTGTCACAACCAGACTTTAAGTCTCTAACTACGTTCAAAGATAATAAGATTTCTTTTGAAATATGAACTCGTTAGTATTAGTAAGTTAGTATGAACACAAATGATAAGATTTGATGTTTGTTTGTTAAACCCATAACATTCGGAATTGACTTGACCCTTTTACCTAGAAACTAATCAAACTAGCCGTAAACACAAATGCGAAATATGTTCAAAAAATTTAATGGGAAATGGAAATATGGGTAGATTTTTTAGGACGGTTAAATATAGAAGACAAAATACAAAAAAGCTCCAAAAAAAACCTTGTAGTTGATCTTATATACATTATTATCCAAAAATATGGGTAAACACCTATGTTAAGTATATTTTATGTGTAATCACTAAATAGAAGAATGTATTATGGGTAATTGCCCAATTTTTAGTTTATTTTTATGATGCAAAAATAATATCTTTTATTCATTTAGAACAATACCAGTATCAAGTAATAATTGTTTCTCTAAGATACTAGGGGACGTATCATACCAGGTGGATGATATGTTATGTCGTCTATTGTATTTAGAAAACACATCAGATGCCTTATTAGTTATTACAATCTCTGTGATTAAAGTTACATTTCTCGTTTCTAACATACTTTAAAAAATCTAAAGCATCAAGCAAAATATTCTCATTCTCCCAAGTAATGGTGTATGCAGAATTACTGATGTACTCCATAGTGTTTTTGTAATTGGTCTCAATGATAACGCTTGTAATCTTCAGTTTTATGCACCACTTGACAGTCTCTAGGAAAGCGAAACATTCTGCTTGCTCTGAGCTCAAGACATTAGCCATGATTTTAGATCTGCATCCCCTCCAGGTTCCTACACAATCACGCAAAATAAGTCAAATACCCATAGAGTTATTGCTTTTAAAAAAAGATGCATCACAATGTAATTTTCGATAAGGTTGGGGGGTGGGTTCCAAGAAGGCACCCTTGGTGCAGGTAATTGTGCAGCTATGGACAGGGGCGGAGCCAGCCCATGGCAAGGGTAGGCAGTTGCCTACCCTATTGGGCTGGCTCCTAATCCCATTTTTGCATATCCAAAGTCTGTTTTTTAACATCCTAAGACTTTTTTTTCCTTTTTGCCTCCCCATAGGAAAATTTATGGCTCTGCACCTGGTTATGGAGGTATTTTGATCTCCACCTAAGATAGTTCTCTTGAGATACTCTGCAAAGTTAATAGCTCCAACTGCAGTTCTTCTTGGATTTGGTTTCTTGTTCTGAAAAAGGGACTCACATCTTTCCTTCCAAATGCTCCAACAAACTACCATTGCCATATTAATCCATTCCTTATTCTCATGTTGTTGTATGTCTTGATCAATCCATATTCTTCAATAAAGCCTGTGTAGTGTATTGCTGGTTGTGTAAAACTGTAATACCACCTGGAATTTCCATGCATACTGCTTTCGAGAAAGGACATGACACCATAATATGCGTAGTGCCTTCATTTACTTGGATACGTAGGTACCAAGTTTGATTTATATACCCATATACTCTAGTCAGGATTACTTTATGGGAAAGATATTAGAGAAGCATTTCCATAAGAAGATTTTAACCCTAGGCCAACTCCTTACATCCCAAAAATCCCTTCACCTCAAGCTAGATCCGTGAATTTCAGAGGAAGGTTGCATACTGCCCAAACTTATTTTATAGAGTTTGTTATATGCATATTATTGAGTAAAGCGCCCATGTTTTGTTAGCTCCAGATAAGTCCGTCAACAACATTCCTTGGGAGTTTCATTCTTAAAATGAGATTTGTGGTGTTTGTGTTGAATAAATCTTCCACCAACTGGATATTCCATGAGTGACATTGAACATCAATTAGTTGACTGACCCAGATAAACTCCTTTACGTTAGTAGCTGATAAGTACATAATTTGCATATCTTAAGTATCATTTTTTACACTTATTTACTATCTTTTATGTGAATTCTCTTGTGTTATTATTACTTTTGTAGTTTTTTTCATTTGTCAGGTTATATCTCTGGAAAAAGTGAAATTGAGCTCTACAAGGAAGAATTATTAAAGGTTCAGTAGAACTCATTTTATTCCAAGATTTCTACCTTTCATCTTGTATAGAATTTAATTACGAAACCAACGGCGAAAGAACGAGGTCATTCCGACTTCGTGTGAAAAAGTTATGAGCAGACATATTTTGAATAATAGTTATTTCATAGGTAACTACTATTGTTACTTCGCCATACGCTAAGGGCAGACATGTTTTGAATAATATTAAAGGCAGCCAGTTTTTGAATGTTGCTAAAGGCACCAGAATTTGCTTTAAAGGCTGCCACCTTTTCATCTTCATTCTTCACGAGAAGAGGACCTGTTCTTCCTGCATTCTTCACGACCGGTTCCTATGGTTGACGATGATGTTGTGATTAAGAGTTGATGATGGTAGTGGCTCGTGGGAGACCAAGCTATGGAAGGAGGATTAATGGAAATCGAGTTGTGATGTTTTTATGCTAACTGCGATTGAATGATCGTGATGATCATGATTGTGATGATGATGATGATCATGGCCGTGATGGTGACTGATGATGGTTGTTTTTTATTCTGGAAGGTTACAGCGAGTTCTTGGAGTTGTTAAGAAGCTTGGGTCATTATCTGATTCTCGATTTTCAATTTGGAATAACATAGAAGATGTTGTTGCTTCTTGCTGCCATTAATGGTGATGGTGATCTGAAGTGTTCTTGAGATCGAAACTGCACGTTAATAGACTGTTGGAGATGTTAGAAGACATGGTTACTCGCAAGATGGATTTTTAACTGTTGTTTCATCAATGGTGGCTGTGATGGATGGAACTGAGCTCGAGTTTGATAGTGAGCCTGGCTGAGTTGAATCATGGTGGTCTGTGTTTGTAAGTGTTGGCTGATGGAGGCTGGAGTTCTTGTGTGGCTGTTGATCGAGAGCTGGAGATATTGTTGGGGTTGAGAGGTTAAAACACAAAGAATAATGATGGTAGTATCGTGAACTCGTGAGAAGGTTGAGTCTGTCAGATAGGGAAGAAATCAGGGTAAGGTTGGTTGTGTTGTTGATCGAGTTGGAGCTGTGTTACCAAGGTTTGTTATGCCTCGGGTTGATTAGAAACGGAGGCAATAATGGTAGTTTGTTGTTGGTTAGAAATGGCTCGAGTAGTGAATGTTCGGTGGTAGTTGGATGAGCTTGACTCTATTCAAGTTGGTAATGTCAGGGAAGGATGAAGAGTTTAAGTGGGATATAAAGGCTGGGATTTACACGGAAAAGTGGATCCAACTTATGGCGTGGCAGCGTGTGTGAGGTAATTATAGAAAGAATCGTGAGCTGCTGAATTTGTGTTTCTTACGGAAAGATTGTTAGTCCGTGATATGTATTAAGAGTCCCAGTCAGTTTAAAACTCTCATAGAGGAGGTGACTTAGCCTCTATAAATAGGCGACGTGATATAGAATTTCACGTACAAAAAAAAGGGAGAGAACTTTTGGATGCAGAGAAAGAAGTTTTGAGGAAGAAATGTTTTTTGAGGCGAGAACACCTTTGACATTGAAGTTGGAGAAACCGTGAACAGTAAAGAAGGATTTAGTTAGTTCTATTTCGTTTTTTATTTTAATTATATTTATTATTTTTTTAATCAATTTTAATGATTTTTAAGAAAATCATGATTAGTTAAATTTTTTTGTTAGGACGAAAGGATGAACTTGTAGAGATAGATTTATTTATGTTTTAAAATTAGGGTTTTCAACTACTAAAACTTAATGTCAATGTTTTGTCTCTCTTTCAATGTTTTACTTTCTCAATGATTTTTCATGTTCTATATCATGCATAGTCCATTGTTTGATTATTAGAAGAACCCGTTGACCCTTTCGCGATAATCGTTTTATGAAGATTTTTTGACTATTTATGCCATGTATACCTAGTACTGTGAAATTCTGCTTTAGGTGGAGAACAAAAAATTCTTTTATACGATTCTTAAACGAAATATTTTCCGTGTATTAGTAGCTAGATTTGCTATTTTGCATGAGTAAAATCGATACCCTTAAACCCTAATCTACAACGGATTCCCGAAACCTTAACACTTTTATATTATTGACTTCAATCTTCGTTAAATAGTTTTAATTCATTCATTAGTTTAATTCTTTACAAAAATCGAAAAAACATCTTTTGACTCGAAAGTTACATGAATTAATTAGTATAAGTGATACACACTCCTCGTGGGAACGAACCGTATTTGATCTTGTTTACATCTTTCGACATTGTGTGTTTGCGGTAAAACAAAGTCGGTTTTCCGACGCATCAGTAGCACTGTTACGCTGTGCAGGTGGTTAATCAAGGCCTTTAATTAACCCAATTTTTGACCCAAATGCTAATGCTCTTGACATTGCCCACCCTGCGGAAATTATTTTCTTTGATAAACCTTATATTCCTCGAATACCCTTCCAGGCCCATGAGAACTTTGAGTTTTTTGTTGATTGAAGCATGTTTTTTCCCGGAAAGTATTTCGCCCAAATTGCTTGTGCCCAAACCTTATCTGAATGTATACAAAACCTCCGAGCAGCCCTGACCAGCAATGCTTGATTCAAAAAATTTAAATCTCTCAATCCTTGGCCTGTAACATTCTTATGCCTATTTAGTTTGCTCCAAGAAGTTTAGAAAACACCTTTTTTATCTTCAAAACCCCACCAAAATCTTCGACGTAAAGAGTGCATTTGATGAATGGTATCATCAGGTATGTTCAAACAACTCATAGAGTGAAGCGGAATAGCATTTGTAGCAAAGAGATTGAAGAAAAAGGGGGGGGGGGGGCGAGAAAAAATCAGGGAGAAAACCCCCAAACTTCAATTGAAAAAGAAACACAGAGATTCCCTCGAGATTTGAGGGCTCTGTTGTATACCAAAAGGTTGTATCAAGTCCAAAAAATATTGAGACAGGTTGGGTCAGGCTCAGGAGGCCAATCGAAAGAGATAAAAATCATCAGAGGAAAAAGTGTTCTGATGCTGCCGAAGAACACGAAGAACAGAAAAGAGGCAACGGTTTCTTCAACTGTTTTGCAATGTTTATCTTGAGCCTTGCAACGTTTATGTTCAGCTGCAATAGTTTCTTCAGCCCATTTGCAACGGATATCTTAGCATCTGCAACGTTTATCTTCAGCTGAAAACATTTTTCTTCTGTAACAGTGAGAACAGTGGTTTGCAACGCCGTTACACCGTTGCGAACCATTTGTGTTATTATTTTTTCTTCTTTTTACACACTTTTGAGTCATGAATAATTGTTTTGAGAGTATGTACATCATGAGGATCTAAACTCAACCACTGGAAAAATGGAGGAAGTCATATTTCATGAATGAATGGTAATTATTTTTGATTCTTAATGACTTTTGCATTGATTTATGATTTTTTTTAATTAGTTGTGATTTTTTTTATGGTGTATGCTGGGACTTAAGAGCTTTTGATGCGCCATGCTTGTGATTTACAGGTAATGTTTTAGAAATCTACTTTTAGCAAAACAAAGTCAATAAAAAAGCTATAGTTGTTAAAGAATTATTGTAGAAATTAATCAGAAGTGATTTTGGTGGAATCCTGAGTTCCAGTTTCTCCAAATATTGTTAAAATCTTCTACTTATTTTCTAGTTTGAATCAAAATTAGGTCTAAAACGAATCTTCACAAGTCTCAGTGAACAAACTATTTTTACCACTTTTTTTAAAACGATCAAGTTTTTAGCGCCGCTGCCGGGGACTTGTTTTTAGATTTGTTTTTAGTTTTTTTTTAGGTTAGTTAGTTTAATTAGATTTTTATTTTTATTTGTTCTATGTTACGTTTTTGGTATTTTTCTTTGTATTACAGGTTTTGGATCAAAAACGAAATTGGAGCCAAAGATTATATTGATCGGTTAAAGACTTGGAGTCAAAGATAAATCGAAAAGAACGGAAAAAGAAGACAAAATTATTTTATTTTTTTTTGTATTTAATTTTATTTAATTTTTAGGGTTTTATTTATTTTTATTTTAAAAAAATTGTATTAGGAAATCTTTTATTATTTTTGTAATTTTTCTTTTATTTTTGGACTTCTTTTTTGAACTTTGGACTTTTTTTTTTGGGACTTTTGGAATTTTATTATTTTTAAACCCTACGGAAGGGTAATTAAATATAAATTGCACAGGGAAGGACGACAATTACGATATTATCTCTGCCCCTCGGGTTTTATACACTAACATAGGAGTCGGTGGCCTGAGTTGACTTCAACGGTTCATCGCCCGTCTGGAACGGGAGGTAAGACTCTAACCACCCACGAATCCCCTGTCAGTGGGTTTCTGGACACCTTTGTAATGCATATATGTTGAGGACCTGAATACGGATTTACTTTTCTAGTAAAGGGAAAGGACTGGACATATAAGATAAGGACTCGGATTTCATCATCGTTTCCTTCTTGCCCGTTTTAGAAACACGTTACCAAACGTGAACCTAAGCCTTAAAATTTGACTAGAAAGAGACCGGTAGGGTAACGAGCTTATAAGAAAGTCATACAAAAGGACTGTATCGCTTACTATGTTAGCCTAACTCAAAATTCAGGGAGATTATTTTAAGTAGATTCGAGCCGCCTTGTAACCCAAGGAAACGTTGCCAAAGAGGCAGGGTTATCAAATCTCCTTAGAGCTTATCCTGTTTCTATTCGACTTAATCTAATTCGGATCGTTGTAAGAGATTTTTAAAACTGTAACTAGTTGCCTTTTGGAAGAACAGAAGCTGGTCAAGAAGAAAATATAAGTGGAGGTATCATGCTTTTTGTTTGATAGATTCAGTAGGTTTTATTAGGAAAAAAAAATTGTTAGAAAATGTCGAACTGGTATTATGAGGACCAATACAAGGAATATCCGACTGAATTTCAAAATAGACATTATTTGTACTATCAACATGGTGTTGATAGTAGTCGGGACCACCACCAACCTTTTGGAGGTTATTGCTCATACCAAGGTGATCTCAATTACTATTCGTACAAATGGTCGTGTCGTAATCAACCAAAATAATCGAGTTCTTACTCTTCCAAAATAGATTAAAATATAGCAAATAAGAAAAAGTGCGTTCCCACAGAGAGGCTAGTGATTGTTAATTACTTTCAATTACGCAAGTAAACAGGGGGGGTTTTGTTGTGATTTTAACAAAATTATGCTAAAACAAGCTAAAGCAGGTTAATAAAAACGAATATCAGAGAGAGAAGTATTGGTTAGAGAATTCATCGTCAGTTTTCCAACATGTTATCAATCAAAGCATACTCAACATTCATGCATTAGTAACACCAATAACCCTAAAGCATCCTATCGCAGGTCTACTCCGGCAAAACTCCTAATATCATCAGAGAGGGTATCGCGCCACTCTCTGAATCCTTAACACCGGATAACTTGGTGTAATGCACCAGACAAGTTCAACCCAATGAAAGAAATGGTCTTTGTGAGTTGAGGTTATTCTAAGTAACCCGGCGCAAAGTGCAACTCGGATTCAACCTAGGTCAAGCTTCTACACATACTTGCATGGCAATTTTAAGTATCGTTAACAAATATGCTATACTACTTGTAACCAGAGTCCTTCAACAATTCCGGATTGAAAACTCTAATTTAGTTGTAGATATCAATGCATGCTTATTCAATTCGCGACTCAAACAAACAAACAATCAATCATACATGGCATTATAATCAGTAGAACATGAACGATATTAAAAACAACATGAACATGTGAGCATGCGCCATTCAATTGATAAACATGTTTTCCAACTTCAGATTACATCCCTAACCAATATAGAGGGTTTAACTCATCATGGATTTCTCAAAACCCATGGAAATCAATTAAGAAATAAAACTACTCAAACCCGGAAAGATAGCGACAAACGATTGTTGCTCCGAAGTATGGCTGTGAAGATAGCTAGCGCCTCCAACAAACGCCTGTAGCTTTCTTCTTTTCTTCCTGTGTATCCTTTTTCTCACCGTGTATTGCTGTTTTTGTATATGTTTCTTTTCCTCTTGGATACCCCTTTATGTCCCTTGTAGCAGCCAACTCCTCAACCTTTACACGTGAGTTTTTTCCTTGATTTTCTCCACCAAAACTCTCAATTCCTTTACGTGAGTTCCTGTTCCCAATTAGCTACGTGAGAATATCTCCTCCAAATATCTCTTGTGGCCTACCGAGATTTGCTTGATATGTGAGTGTACTACTCTAATATTTGTTGTCCCAATTTCACCAAGAAATCCCGTGAGAAGAGCATAAGTTCTCTTTATAGAACTTGAGTTAGCCACTTTTGGAATCCTAGTGGAATTAGGAAATGTGCTAAGTTTCCTTATTCCATCCCAACAAGATATAGCAACTCCAAATTCTTTCATAATCCCATATGACTTCCCCAAGCTAGCTACTACTCCACCAAGGCTAGCCACTAGTCCACCAAACCACTCTAGCACCTCCAACTAACCACTTAGCACCTTAGCACCTACGGTTCAGTCAACTTAGCGCCTGGGCGCTAGCAGCACAAGCTAGTTTGCCACCATGTGGCTTTGCCCATAACTTCCTCATACGAGATCAGAATGACCTCGTTCTTTCGCCGTTGGCTTCGTAATTCAATTTCCTACACTGTGGATGGTGAAAGGCATGAATTAAGCAGAGTTTTACTGGCTCCTCGGTAATTCTTCTCATACAGCTCCATTCTGCAGGTTTCTGAACTGTAACCTGAAAAAGACAACTAAACTTCGAAAGTAATGATAAAACATAGTAATTCACTCAAATATAGCAAATAAGGGTCAGGAAAAACTACTTAAAATGTATGATTTATGCACCTATCAACAAACACTCGTCATATGAACATAAAAATGAGCAAAATTCGAGTTTTTTATCTTGGAGGGATGCCCTAAAGCATGTACAATTTAGTATTCCTTATAATGAACCTATTATGCCTCTAGAAGAATCATTGAAGCAATTGCGATCTAGTACTCATCATGAACCTATTATGCCTCTAGAAGAATCACTCAAGAAGTAATCTGAGATGACACATAGGTTTGAATTAAGTATGAGAGGAACAAATAGTAATCCAACTCTTTCTCTAGAAGAATCACACGAGCAGTTGCGATCTAGTACTCCTTATGATCCATTTATTTCTCTATAGGATTCCCCCAAGAAGTTAACTGAGAATACAAATAGGTTCATATTAAGTGTGAATGAAAGTCTTGAAAACAATAATATTGCTCAAAATGAAATTAATTTCCAATGTAGTGCTACCCTTGATAATTATTCACTTACTCAAGCGGACGAGGATAGAATTGGTAACACTACTTATTTAGACGGGGTTCAACAATCTTCATATTATTATGATCATGAGGATAATATTGGTGAAGAACTTGGAATATACAGGCAGAGTGGTTAGGAAATTGTCAGTCCAATTTTGCTTCATGATGATAGTGTTATTTTTGGTTCAAATCCAAATAATTTTAATGATTATTTACATATTCAAAAGGAAGAGTATTTGACTAGAGATACCACTGTTTTAGACGATATAGAATTTTCTTGTTTTGAACTCGATAATGGTTTAGAGGAACGGGTTTATCCTGAGAATACTGTTTTAGAGTCCAACGATTTAGAAACAATAGTCTTAGGTAAAAAATATAGACCCATAGAGATTTTAAATATGAGTGAGGATGCACAACCTGATTATAACCTAGAAGAAGCAATTGACCATTTTCAAGAATCTGACGATCTAGAAATTAGGAAAATTGTGACTAGTCTACCGAAAGACACTGAAAACTCTAAGTTTTGGGGTGACCATCATTCTCCCTATGTTTTACCTTTGAATCATAGAAAGGTCCCTCACTAGGGACTTGAAATTTACACCTCTACCATTTTACAAGATCATCTTCAAACTAGATTTCCTGAGCCTGGTGATGTCCAGAAAGAAGTTCAGTTGTTAGAGACCCATCCTCTGGTTGATGTGGTCTACCCAGGAGATAATACCAAGATTGACTTTGTTTTCCCACCAAAAAAATTTCTTCCAATTGTGGGAACGTTTGAATTTCAAATGTGCCACTTATTAAGTTTTGAGACTAAGCCTAATTACTTTGGGAAATTAGAACCGACACATTTGCTTAAGAATGACCACCATTTTCATTGTAGTCAACTGTGTGAGTCTAATCTGATTAACTTTGAGGACCCATAATTATTCAGGTTATTATTATGTGCTTCAAATTTACTAGTTGAGTTACCAGACTCTACAACCTGATTCTCCGGATCCTGCCAATGAGGAAATCCAGCCCATGAAAATATTTTATCTATACCCTTTTATAGAGCCTGAACCTGAACCACAACTAGATGTAGTTTTCTTAAACAGAAAACTAGATAAGGGTGTGCTTGGTTTGTCCATTTTCTTGGCATGTTGCAGTTTCCTTTTATTTGTAATTGCACTTTTTGATTCAGATGACCCACAGTTGTTCCGACTATTGCTATATGATTTTATGAGGTGACTAATTCTTTCTTAGTCTGGATGAAGACTTTATACTTAGCACTTCTTGGGAGGTAACCCATGCTCATGCGACACAGTAATATCTTTCCTTAACTCCTTTCCTTCAATTGGTAAAAGTTTCTCCTTGTTCATGCTTGTAATAATTCATCTTTAGAACATTGGGGACAATGTTAGATTTAAGTTTGGGGGTAAAGGAGAAACTTTTAAGTTGAAATATGAAACTCCATAATTTAAAAACTTGTGAACAATTCAGGATGACACTAACCATTCTAGGTAGATGGAAACTTAGTTCTTTTTCTATGAATCGGTGTGCCCAGCTAAATGGTATATTCATAAAAGGATGCCTAGCTCAGGTGTTAGAAATAACATGATAGTTGTCACCATATCTAGAAGTCTCTCTCGACCATATAACCTTCTGTTTTTATTTTTACAATTTTTTGTGTTTCTCTAAGTGATTTGGTGAGGCACCAATATCGAATTGTTATCGTCGTTGGTTGAGATTATTACTATTATTTTTAATCCAAAAAAAAAAACGAGTATTGACACTTTGATTGCAATATGTGTGTGTTCTCCCTGTCTTCGTCGCTTAAGCAAGCGTGGAACTCAGGATCCATGAGAACTATCATGTAAGATGCTGATAAGGAGCATGCGCTTGGATTCATTTGATCCAATCATGTTGTCAGTACATTTAATGAAATAATAAGGAATTATTTTATTTTTTAATAAATCGATCGTTGGGACCCTTGTATATACCAGCTGAGTCGATATTAGTATAAGGAGTAAGACCAGTGGGAGAATATCCAATCCATTAGGATTCATCCTGGCATTTACCTTCAGACAGATATGGGAAACACCGTCCACCTTAGTCAACATGCGCAAACTTCATCATCTCCATATCCATCTTCTAAATGTTTTCATGTGATTGAACTTTGATAGATTCTGAGTATCGTGGTTGAACGACTATCTTAGTAGAGCTTTGTTTTCTTATATATGAATTTTAGTATGCTGAGTGCAAACTCGTGTACAACAATTGGACTCATATAGGATAATGATTCTCATAGCCGAAGAATTTAGTATGTCAACTAAATAGCTTGTTTAGTGTTTACCCTCAATCGTTCACAGGTAACTAGGGTTTGGAGTAAAGGTTTTGTGGGTATACCTCTTGTAAACCCTCACGAGACTAAAAATCGTCCGATAAGAATACTTATGGGTTTAAAGGCTTGTTGCACACGCTAAGTGCAATCGCCATGCCTATGAAAGTGAGTTAGGAATTTTATTTTACTTTTAGATTAGATTTGCTCGAGGACTAGCAAATAATAAGTTTGAGGGTATTTGATAGACAAATTTTTCTGTCTAATTTGTTATCTTAATTCTCTGTATTATTAGTGCTCGATTTTATACATATTGTGTGATTTTATGTAGTTGTAAGAAGAAACTCTCGAAACACGTCTAAGGTAGAGTTTACAGCCGAGAAAATGGTTGGAAGTCGTATCAAACGGCCGAAAAAAAGAGTTTCCTTATCTGTTTTGGATTAATGAGATTTGGAGTTCGTTTTGGATAGATATTTTAGGTCCTTATCGATTAAAAAGGCTATTAGGGTTTAATAAATCTATATATAGCAAAAAAGATAAAAGAAAAAAGGGGGGGTCGAGAAAAAAAATCAGGGAGAAAACCCCCAAACTTCAATTGAAAAAAAACAGAGATTCCCTCGAGATTTGAGGGCTCTGTTGTATACAAAAAGGTTGTATCAAGTCCAAAAAAGATTGAGAGAGTTTGGGTCATGCTCAGGAGGCCAACAGAAGAAGAAAAAAATCATCATAGGAAAAAGTGTTATGCTGCTGTTGAAGAATACGAAGAACAGAGAAAAGGCAAGGGTTTCTTCAACCGTTTTGTAACGTTTATGTTGAGCTTTGCAACGTTTATATTCAGCTGCAACGGTTTCTTTAACCCATCTGCAATGGATATCTTAGCATCTGCAACGTTTATCTTCAGCTGAAAACATTTTTCTTCTGTAACAGTGAGAACAATGGTTTGCAACGCCGTTACACCGTTGTGAACCATCTGTGTTATTATTTTTTCTTCTTTTTACACACTTTGGAGCCATGAATAATTATTTTGAGAGTATGTACATCATGAGGAGCTAAACTCAACCACTGGGAAAATGGAGGAAGCCATATTTCATGAATGAATTGTAACTATTTTTTATTCTTAATGACTTTTGCATTGATTTTTAATTGATTTATGATTTATTTTAATTAGTTGTGATTTTGTTTAATGGTCTATGTTGGGACTTGAAAGCTTTTGATACGCCATGCTTTATATTTACAGCTAATTTTTAGAAATCTACTTTTGGGAAAGAAACAGAGTCAATAAAATAGCTATAATTGTTAAAGAATTATTGTAGAAATCAATCAGAAGTGATTTTGGTGGAATCCTGAGTTCCAGTTTCTCCAAATATTGTAAAAATCTTTTAATTATTTTTTAGTTTAAATCAAAATTAGGTCTAAAACGAATCTTCACTAGTCTCAGTGAACGAACTATTTTTACCACTTTTCAGAAACGATCAATTACTCATACGCTACACAAATAATATATAAGTATAGAGTGTACACAGAGTACAAAAGTATAGCATATACTTTCACGGTTTTCGAGCATGCGTAGGTATGACTAAAAAAAGAAAACCTTCACAGATTTTGTGTTTGTATACTGTGAACATAAACACAACTACACAACTTTTTTCAAAAGGAAAAAACAAAAGCACTTTCACGGATTCCTAACATATCTTTTCTTGTTTCCAGATAAAGACAATATAGGTAGGTATATATACTTAATCAGAATAACAAAGAGAAAAAAAAAAGATAATAAAAAAAAAAAAAAAACAATTCAAAATATCTATTTCATGGATCCAAAAGTATTTTATTGATTCCAAAAACACAAAAAAAATTAAAAACAAATAATAGAACCTTTTACAAACTAAAAAAATTACTGATTAAAAAAAACAGTACAGTATGTATTAGTGTTTTCGTTCGGAAAACAAAATTTTTTTAGCCAAACCGTTGTTAATCTGTATAAAATTATTTTTATCTATTGAAACAAGACAAATCAAAAGGAGTTCATAGATCTATAATTAAAAATAATAAAATAAAATGCATGTTAACAAAAGAGAGAATTAGGGTTTATAAAAAAAACTTACTGATCATTTGGTAGAACTACGTGCTGATAACGTGTTATGAACTAAAGAAAGCAGAGAAAATAGAGAGAAAGAATGAGGAAAATTCTTATTATCATGTTTTTAACAACAAATAATAGAACCTTTATTTATAAGGTTAGACATAAGGACATCACGATAATTAAATGTTAATAACCTAAACTTACCCTAGACACTCCTAACCATTTCACACATTTATAACATTTATTTTATTTTTTTGCATCATTGATAAAGGGGTAGCATTCCTAGCAGGGGTACAATTTGATAGAGGATAAACAAATCCTAACTAATCTTGACCGTCCGATTACTCAAATGGCAGCCCCTGCTAAGTTTGGCGCCCCGTTACAAATCATGTATTTTGAAGTAAAAAAATTTTGTTTCTTATTTTAAAGAAAAACTTCTGGTTTTTTAAAAACTGCGCCAAACTGGATCTAAGTGGTCCAAAATTAATGTTTTTGTGATCCAAGTGAGCTGGGTTGCACGGACACGCCTTAAATACAGGTTTCGTATTGTGTCGTAACCGTATCTGATACTTTGATATTATGTTGTGAAAGGAAATTGAGGCGCCTTGCGAGAACCCAAGGCACACGATTCATAAGGTGAGTGCCTTATATCGCCATAATTCCTCGTCTTGCTTCGCTGGCGCTTTATTTGGCCAAGGCATTCACATTGGGCGCCTTGAGGAACATTTATGCCCTAATAACGTGTCCAATTCGATTAAAAACTTAATATATTCATCAATATGTTAAATAAAAACCAATCAGTGATTATATATATATATATATATTAATCAACACTGACAGTCATTGATATAATTAGTTTTGTAGTAATTGGTTTTCTTTTTCCGTTTCCCTTTTTAACCAAAACCAAAATCAATAATAAGTATATGGAAACATCATAAACTTGTTTGTTATGATTATATTCAATTAACTTATAAAATAATAGTAATATGGAAACTTCTATCACTTTTTTTTTTTAATATTATATCAATCACTAAAAACATTTAGTGATCGGAATATGAAGAAAATTTAAGATGTAGGAAATACCACGATTGATAATAATTTTCTGTATTATATCGTTAAAGTGATTATATTTATTTATTAATACAATTGTAGTTATTGGTCTTAATATAAAAAACCACCATTTTTCAACCTCAAAAAACCCATCTTCCTATGTCATGTCTAGAGCTCTATTTGATTATTCTTCCGATACAACCCTTATTCAAAAACTACAACTAATCTCATCGCAGTGAAGCACAAAGTCCGGGTGATATACCATCAAATTACAACAATGATTGGATATACATAAAGCTTTATTGAATAGTAATATACGCACGTTAAATCTATCTGAAGAAGATTTTTTATTTGTTCTGGTATATGTATCATGTAATTTTAAATACTTGTAATAGGTCTCCATCGTCAAGTGATATATAATTTTATATATTAAAATCAGATTTTCAATTTGTATCTGGTCCCATTTTATAGAGATGGAGGGAGAATAGTTGAATAACTTGTCTTTCATATAGTTGGGCACCAAAGGCGCCAAATTTACGAGTGGCGCCTCGTATTTCACACAACATAGCTTTGATATTTGGTGATACCAATGTAGTTAATTTCGAGTCTTGGTGTCATCTTGGTCGGAACTGGAATACTGAGACAACTTTATTTCGGGAAGATTTTCGGTGAAATCTCAGAGTTTTTATTTTTAAATTTTATGCTTGTAATATATATGTTAAGCATTTTGCACACTTTACATATGTTGCCAGTATATATAACACTAATTTTAAGAAAGAAAAAATAATCGAGTTTTAAAAGTTGAATTTTGATATTTTTTTACCAAATTTTCATATGTTAAACTTGTGTCGACGGAATCTCGGCCATCTCGGTAGAATCTTATGGACCGAAATCGAAAATCTCGACTCGACAAGATTAAAAAAGTCGTCTTGATGGACCGAAATCGAAAATCTCGATAAAATCTCAGCCATCTCGACGAGATTAACTACACTGGGTGACACATCACATATGATTTTATTGGTCTAGAAAATTAAAGACATCTAATATGATTCAGAACTAGCTACGAAATTATTTTTTCTTAACCTTATAAGGTTATTATTCTTATATATAATAAGTGACCCAATAAAACCATGTGGCATCACTACAATTATTTTACTTTACGGTGAATCCATGTCATCACTTATATACATGTCATCAATAGCCATGCACCTCACTGAAAAAAAAAGGCATGTATGCTTATTGTTTAATATTTTGATTCAAACTTTTACAACCCTTCCAAACATTTAAGCCACCCCTTAACTTGGAACAAATTGGCTCACGTCCCTAATTTTACACCCTTTCGAACATAATCCCTAAATTTCTCATAAACATATCTTTTTCACACATCGACAGTCTCTTCTATGATCGGAAAATTTGATTAGTCTATGGACATGGTAGTGCTTAAAGTAAAACTCGTGCATAAAATCTAAAAAAACATTGTCGCATGTTATGGATTTTGAAGTCACACAAGCGATGAAGCGGTGGTTCATGGTAATATCCGTGAAATCTAATTTTAAGAAGAGTACCTTTGAATAACACAAAGTAGACAACAAATGATTTAATTTATTAGGTAACGTATAAAATAAATCATGTAAATCTAGACAGTCGAAGAGATCAATAATTCATAATAATAGATAAATTGGATCTGACAAGTGGGGGAGTATTAGTGATAGGTGCCTAAAACATCTTAATTATTATCAATTGATTATATTTTCTTTGTTATTTTTCTTATAAATTTCATATTTTACGAGTTTTTTTTAGTTTTATAGGTACTTTGAAGTCATGCGACTAAAAAAGAAGGAAAATAAAGCTTAATTCATTGTTTCGAGATATTGGGTGTTTGTGTTTCTACACTCAAAGTTAACAAACAACAAATCATTATAGTGTCAAAAAGATAAAATTACTAAGACAACCACATGTTAATGGTAAATAAAGATAAAGGGAATCCAAACTTGGGGTGCCTAAATCCTCTCCTATTATAATCCTAAAATTAGGTCGAGTTCACCTTTCCCCCTCTTCTCTAGGTTTATACCAAAACCAAGACACTACACCAGATTCCTGTCGGCAACCAGCTATTGTCTGATGGTTCATGAGATTTTCTGCCAAGGGTTTCACACCGGCAAGGTCACGGTGGTTCGAGACTAAGACAGAGACGGAGAATACAAGACTTGGGTTTTGTTCTTCGAAGGAAAATAGTTGGACTCGGAACTCAGATTGAAGAGTGTTGAGCTCGAGGTAACAGGGGAAGAAAAGGTAGAAACAGTGAAGAATTGGATTTGTTATGAGCTAAAATTTATATTCGTAGGGAGTGGCAACAGTGAGAGTTCAAGAAGTAGAAATTGGGTCTCATTTTGATTTTGAGTTGGAAAAGAAGATGAAGAAATAAGGTTGTGTTGATAACATGGTCATGTGGCTGGAAATGGGTTGATTGTGTATTTGGACACGAGAACACAGTGAGGGAAAGAGATGAGTTTGAGTTGATGGTCTGTTCTGTTCGACTTAGAGAATTTGGGTTCTATTGTTTACAACAAAACAGGGAGAAGAGAGAAACGTGGTTGCCATGAATTGAACAAGTAATGAGATGGAGTCTTGACTGAAATTGATATAAGGAAATGGTGCATGGTATATTGATTCGACTGTGAATGTTAGAATAGCAGGGAATGAGTTGATTTGTTTAGCTTCTCAGGTACAGCTAGTAAACAGCTCCACCAGTTCGCAAGACGTACACAAAGTGTTCCTAGATAGGCCTGAGTGACCAGTTTGCACCAAAGTCTGCCATCGTTTGACCATGGTTCGTTGGTTGTTTACAAGAGATTAGGAAGCATGGGTTTTCAAATTTGGCTGGGATTGGAAGAGTAAAGCCGAGAAAACAGAGAAGTGGTTTGTGTTAATGCCGATAATTCAGTTCCAAGTCTTGTAGTTTCTTCCATAATTGAATGGAGTTGTAGTCGTTAAGTTTTGAGATGAACGGAAGAGATTTGTGGTTATTTAGAGTTTGAATAAGATTAGGAAAGTGGGTTTCTTGCGAGGTTACGAAATTGCAGGGTAGAGAAGATATGAAAGAAGAATAAAGGAAAGCTACAGAACACACCCCATTACCCTCACCATTGCGCTCATCTCAACAGAGATGAGAGTTTGCTCCTCTCTAACCTTTAACCCCTTTCACCACTGCATACCATCACCATAGTCACCTGCATCCAATACACAGCAACACCACCATTAGTTTGCACTACAATCCAGTACCAAGCCACAGTTCGCAGCCACCTTCGTATCACCACCAGTCCACACGCCTTACAGTCGCAACAACAACATTCCATCAATCTACCTACTGTTTGTTTTGGGTTTGCATATATTTGGAAGTTTTTTTATTTTAAAATTTATTTGTCATGAACTCCAATATGTGTAGCTAAATACATACTTGTGTAGCTAAATACATACTTGTTTGATTAGGGAAGACTTCAAAGCTATGTGATATGATGTATTCAAATTAAGCTTTTTTTTCAATAATGTTTTATTGTTTGTCTTTTATCGAACTTATGACCAAGAATTGTTTGCGAGTGTTCAAACGGTCAATTGAATATCTTTTTTACGATTTTAAAGCTAGATTCTTGAGCCGTAATCCATAATTGTAATGGTAATTTAATCAAAAGTAGCGAAGCATCAATGTTGCAATGGGATGTTGTGGATTTTGATGTATGAAAGATAACCCTAAGTTAATATGTTGAACTTACAAACATGTGGTTAGTATCAACCCCACTCATAGAGCATACCGGTCAATAAAGTTACACTAAAGAGCTTATTCAAAGTTGCTTAATTATCTAGAAACGAGTAGAGAACTTGATCTACGAAGTGACCTTGGAGTCTAATGGACATGTTGAACTCATAACTTGTCTAGGGTTTTTAGTAAACGTATGTTGAAGAAGATTTCAGTTGTATTCATATTCACTAGTGGAGAAAGACTCCTTAATCATTCTCATTCTCATACTCATATCGTATTCTTTTATTTGTTCTCGTAGTTTTGTATTAATCTTATTTTGAGAGGTTTGAATCGACAACTTTAACTCAACACTCCCTTAGGAAGGAACTTGTTTATCATTATTCTACTAGTTAGTGTAAGAAAAGTAAGGAATATATTTTTAACGATTTTATTGTCTCAATCAATAAACATGATAACAATGATAAGGGTCAACAATTTGGTTTAATATATACTCAAACGAAAAAAAAAAATATTTTATTTGGAGAAAAGAAGGATAAATTAAAAAGAAAAGTATTTATAAGAAGATTATCAAAATATCAAAAAATATATGAAGAAAAAAAACCACTCGTAATTACATCATGAGTATCTCCTCCCAGTTGGGTTTTTTTTCTTGAGATGGTGAATACCCATAAAACGTACCATTAAATGGGAAGAACCTTAAATTTAAATTTATTTGAGTTCCGACTACGATGTGGTCAGGCCACATACTCCAAGTATGTGGCCCTAGTTCTCTACGTACATTGGATATAACCGGACCAAAAAAGTAGTAAGAGGTTTTGAAAGATAAATACTTCACTTTTTATTGTAATTTACCGATTTTCCTCAACAATTTTAGTCAAAGCAATCCCATTTACTCACTTTCCTTTTTCTTCTCACTGAATATGTTAATATGTTACTGAGATATAAATCTTTGATTACTGGCTTTATCTTAGATTTTTAAAAAAAATGTTTATTTATTTTTGAAAAAAGTTCTTCACATATTTTTAATCAAATTGTCATTTCAAAATAAATAAGACTCAACAAAATGAATAAAAGTTTGACTAATTTACACTCTAAACATTGCTAACAGTTTTATTCATCATATACATAATTTTTGTACCAAGTTATCATCGTTGAAGTAAAAAAGATAAGGGATTTGTATTTAAGAAGAAATTGTGACGTTATGATAGAAAAAGTTGATGGTATACATGCTGAAATATACAAAAAAAACTCTTCAATATCATGTTTGAGATTTAAAAATATTTAATGAGTGATGTTTAGATGTTCTTAAATAATGATGGAAAAAAATGAGAAAAAGAATCGAACATGATTTAAGAAATTTTACTAAGGATATAACATGTTCGCGAGAAAAAAGTGAAATATCATGTAAACATGAGTGATTGATTTTTAATATTAAGGGTATTGTGTGTGATTGATTTAAGTAGTTAAAATTTCTAAACTCAAAACTGTTATGCAGTTTATGCTTATCTACGCTGTTAATATGGTCGTTTTTCTGTGATAACTTTTATGTCATGCATATATACACATTAGTAAGGTATCTTGAAAATAAAATTTGTCATTTTTCAACATTCTTAGATTCACATGATATGACATCATATGCCTGATCATTTTCCTTAGATGATCCCATACATATATTTTGGTTTTTTTTATGAAAATGATTTTTGTGACCCCTAAAATATTGATTTTATTCCCGTGGAATTTAGATTATTTGAGAAATAAAACAATTTTGATTTTGGCCCAATGGGCCTTGAGACTAATTAATTTTGATCCATTAGACTAATTTCTAAGAGTTTAGTTCACAGTGAATAGAGAAAAATGTTGATGTCGCACTGCAACATCAATGTTGACATAAGATTTGTACATCCAACCACTATTAAATAGCTGCTTACATACACGATGAACGGCATGTTTAATTAGTTTGAGTTTTTTTGGTAGAAAATATGATGCACAAATATAATAAAATTAATAAAGCGAATCATAAAACAATTGGAAACTTAAAGATTTTTTTCCTAACTTGTCGCACAACGTAAAAGATCACTTTTCACTTCTATATCAGAATTCTAGTCTTGTGAAAAATGTTTGTACGAGAATTAAACATTCTTCGATACCTTAAGTAATACCACAGACACAAGTGGTGATAGACAACTAATTTTTTTCTCTATCCATTTCTCTTTTTTTTTAATATGTGGTGCCAAGGATGGAAGGATTCAACTAAAAAAAGACGACACTCGTCTTATTTTCTAAAACCTGGCATGAACGCCTATCAACTAAACATCCCCTAGATCATCATAGATTTTCTTAACTTTGTTTATTATTCTCTTTACAATAATTTTAAAATTGTTTCTGAAGCCAATGATTTTTATACTTCTTTATTTTTTTGAGGGTCATGTTATTAGACCAAGTTTTGATGCTATTGAGATTCCCTCTATTTCTGTGACCGATAGTATTGCTCTTGAGAAGTTAGGATAGGAAGTGAATGAGGTGATATGGTATTTTGGCACCAATAAGGCTCGTGGCCTGATGGATTTGCAATGGATTTTTTTAAAACTTTATAGAAGATCATTAAGAATAATTTTATGATGGTGATGAACGAGTTTGAAACAACAGTTTCGTTAGATTGGTGGTTAAAGTGCATTACCTTGAAACTAATTCCTAAAACCTGTGGCGATGTGACCTTGCATAATTTCAGGCCAATAAGACTTATTGGTTGTGTCTATAATATAGTATCTAAGCTTCTAGCTAACAGGATGAAGGTTGTACTACCATCTATAGTTTATAATATCAATGGGCCTTTGTTCATCAAAGGAAGATAAAACATGGTATTCCCATTGCTACAGAAATGATTGATTCAAGGATAAGAGCAAGAAAATCTGATATTATGTGCAAGGTGGATTTTGAAAAATCCTTTGATAACATAAATTAGATTTGTATTGATATAGTGATTGAGAGATTTGGGTTTGGAATTATGTGGAAAAGGTGGATCAGATGGTGCATATTCTACGCCATATTTTCTATACTCATTAATGGAGACGCTACCGACATGTTTAAGTCAGAGAGGTATTAGACAGGGAGACCCCATCTCTCATCTTTTATTCATTATGGCTGGTAGAAATTCTGTCTCTAATGATCAGAAAGGCAGCTGCATGTTGACTTCCCTCTGGCTTTCAAGTGGCTTACAATGCCTCATCCATTAACCATTTACAGTTTGCAGATGACTTGGTCGTTTTCTTGGATGATTCTAAAGACCAAGTAAGTAATTTGAAAAATATCCATTTTACTTTGAACTTGTAGTTGGTTTGAAGGTTAATTTCATGAAAAGTGCAATTGTGGGTCTTGGGACAATCACAATTGTGCCTTCTATGCCATTGCTTTTGGTTGTCGGCTAACAACTATTCCTATTGATTATCTTGGAATACCTCTAGGGATTAAGTCTAAAAGTAAATCTATTTGGGATTTTATTATCCAGGAATGCTAACAAAAATTTTGCACATGGAGGATAAAATATCTCTCTAAGGGTCATAGGCTCGTTATGATTAATAGTGTTCTAGCAAGTTTTTCCATTTACTACCTCTCTATGTTTTAAAAGCCAGTTGATGTGATGAAGGAGATTGAGAAGATTATGTATAACTTTTTATGGGGATCTTCAGCTACAAAGAAGAAAAGAAGTTGGGTGGCATGGTCTAAAGTTGTTCTAGATAAATCAAAAAGTGTCATTGGCATTAAGAAATTGAAGTTAGTTAATAAGGCCTTGCACTGCAAATGGATTTGGAAATATGCTATGGAAAAGCAAGCTCTCTGGAGGCGTATTATACTTGAGAAATATGGAGGTAATCATAACTCTTTCTTTTTTCCCCTCAAACCTCATCTAAATTTGTAAGTCTGAGTCTTTGGTCTGGCATCCTTAAGGTTATGCAGTTTTTTGAAGGAAATACTTCTCTTATTCTCCATGATGGGATGAAAATTAATTTTTGGACTGATAAGTGGATAGTCCATGATGCTTTGAAATATAGATTTTCAAGAATTTACAGAATCTCAACAAAAAAAAAAATCTAATGTCAAGGAAATGGTATAGGCGTTAGTGCTTAGAAGTTAATTTCAAAAGAAGCCTGAATGAACAAGAGTTAGGAAATATTGTTATATGCTTGGGGTTTTGGGGAATCATCTCTATCTGACAATATTATTGAGCATAGCAGGAAATGGGACTTTGGGCAGGATTTTTGTGTTGCAAACTGCTATGCTTCCTTAGATACAAATGGATTACTTATTTTCTCACATAAGAAAGTTTTGGAACCCTAAAATTCCACTGAAAGTGTCTAACCTGGTATGGATATTATGTGATAATGGTGTACCCACCTTAGATATCCTCCAAAGATCTGGGGCAGTTCAATCTAGCTTATGTCTCTTTTGTGGCTCTGATCAGGAAACTCAAAGCCATTTGTTCTTACATTGTGCTGAAACTAGGAAACTTTGACATTATTTTCTTGATATTTTTGATATGCAATGGTTATTCTCTGACACTGTCAAGAGAAATGTTTGGGAGTGGACAGGAAGGAAGAACATGAAGTTCATGGATTAGTTATGGGGTCTCCTTCCTTTTTCTATATGGTTAACTATATGAAATGAGTGTAATTGCAGACTTTACAGAAACCATAAGAGAAATTTGTTTCAACCAAATGAACCTTGTTAACTTGGTTTTTAAGCACAATTTTGTTGATAGTTACTCTTTGAGTAAATTGATTTGTAATTGGGATGTTATAGTTATCAATAGCTAGCTTTGGTTCCATTATGTATCCTCTTAACTATCATTTTTTTGATTATCGTTAATTTTTAATGAAATTTGTCATTTTTTAAAAAAAATATTAATTTTAAGTATTTTTTATTTCACCTAGCCTGTTTCTTTTACATATTTAGTGTCCCATAATCGTGGCGTATCGTAAGTGTATACCACATCTGTACAACCTTACAAATAAACCATGTGATCTAAATTTGTTAAAAGTGACCCATAATCTTTTCGAGACCCTAATACGTTGCAAATAAGCCTTGTGATCCATATATATTAACAGGCCCAAAATATTCTCCGTGGCATGAAAGTTGCTAAAATTTGACCAACTGACCCAAATTTTGTTCAACTGTCTAAAATTTGACCATTGACCCAAAATTTGTGATTTCGTAACATGAAATTTCATGGGGAAATTGAGAATTTGCTATATAGCAAATTAGTACAGTGACTCATATTCCGCAATATGACCTATAATCTACCGCAATAACCCACAATTCGCCATGTGAGCCAAAACATCTTAAAATGCACAACATCTATAATTATGACTTTAGATACACGATTGATAAAAGCATGCACCATTCCTAGTGAGGCGGGTACCATTTTATTTAGGACAAATAGAATATAACCGATTCTGATCGTCAGATACTTGAATGGTACCTGCTAATCTTGGTACCCGCACATATATTAACCATGCTTAAGATATACCGTATGATCCAAACTCTATATCATTGACAAAATAATTGCCTACGACCCAAATTTTAACATCTACTTACCTAAATTTTACCTCATGGCCATGATCCTAAAGTTACCAGCGTTATCCTAAATCTATCGTGACCCAAATTCTACATCATGAGACGCAAAGAAAACCAGTTTCAAATATTCATTACGGGATCTGGCAAATATGCTATTTACAGTTATTAGTGGAATGATTTTGTAAGAACTTGAGCTGGGATATCCACAAACCACAACCTGATGTTTCGGAATCATTAACGAAGTAAGCATATTCATTGGAGTACAATGTTTGAACAGATTACCCTCTTCCAACACGCCTGATGAAACGGAATTGAAACAGAACAAGAACAGTAAAAACTTTTAAAAACTTGACATTAATACAACTACCATCACCGAGCAGTGGTTAAGAATAATTACAACAGCATAAACTGAAACCCTAATACTGACTTACACACCTGGACATAAAAGAGACACCATAATACATATATATTTATTTATATATATATACACACAAATGGAAATAAATGTGGCACCTGACTTTACTTGGATATTCCTTCAAAAAAGAATTTTACTTGGATAAACAGTATTTAAATATAGACAGATTCTCATTTTGCAATCAAAACTCCCTGAGAAAAACCAGAATTTGCTGCTTTTGGATCACTTCTTCTGTCGAGCTTAGAGGTTCCCTTGATTGGCTTCTTCAGCCCATTGTGTGCCTTGTTGGTAATTGCTCTACTAGGATTCTTGGTCGTTTGTGCCCCAAGACCTATTCATATTGACACCAAAAAAATTTAATCAAATAGGAGTCTACCACATGTCTGTTTATCAGAAATTGAATTGAATTTCAACTTTAGAAAAGGTTGCGAATAAGGGGTTTCACATTTGAGGGATAAGTATCTACGCTCACCTACCATAATTAAA
The DNA here is from genome assembly GCA_023531435.1 of Papaver californicum. Classification (NCBI taxonomy): domain Eukaryota; kingdom Viridiplantae; phylum Streptophyta; class Magnoliopsida; order Ranunculales; family Papaveraceae; genus Papaver; species Papaver californicum. The sequence continues at coordinate 5,713,526 of JAJJMC010010584.1, forward strand.
CCAATTTGACTAACAAAGTTAAAGAGTTAGAAACAATGCATTTCCTAAACAAGTGAAAATGGTTGCAGTTGAAACTCTGTGACATCCAATACAGTAGGGATGGCGAAAATATGTCAAGAAACGTAACTCACGTGAAAAATAAAGACTTACCGCTGTTTGGTAGGGACATGCGTTTTTTTGCTTTGGAATTTTTTAGTGAGGGTCTCTCTTTAGGATTGCTGTTGGATCTTGGTCCAAGCTCAGATGGTCGAGAGTTGGCTTCTTCACCTGGCTCTGCCCCAGAAGACTTGTTAGGATTAGGCTTGCCTGACAAAGTAGGTGACCCGCTGGATGATGAACCACCTCCATCTGGGAATTGAGATGCACTGGTTTTGATAGATACTAAAGTTGGATGAAGGTTTGGTGCAATGTTTTTCCTGTTGAGAGATCTGAACTTCGACATGGTTACATTAGTTTCCTCACCTGATTCGGTCTCGTGGCCTGTAACTCCATCTTTAAGATTAATGTCACCAAATCTATTCTCCCATGGACGAACAGCCATCCATCTCTCTAACCAGTTCCAACCCCAGTTGCTTTTATCCGGTTCAAACCCAGTCGAAACCATTTGCTGGCTTGATCCAGCCTGCCACTGTATAAAGAAAGAGATACATCAAGTCAAGATTACATTTGAATAGGTGAGACTGTCCAGTTTTTTTCCTGAGAATACCCCTGGTTCGGCATTGGACACCAGGGATACAGTTGAGAAAAAGGGCAGGTATCCCTTTTAATGAAATTGAAAGACCCCCATATTCTGGAAAGGCTTGACAAATTCCTTGCTAGTGTAAATTGGATAAAACAATTTCCCATTTGGCTGTTTACCACCTTACCTCTATAGGAAGTGATCAATGCCCAATTATGTTAAATGCTGCTAAGATGGAAAACTAAACTCACAAACGCTTTAGATTTAATAAATCTTGGTTTAGGGATGCTTCCTGTACGATTCTTATTCTGGAATTCTGATGCTGTGGGATCACGTGCCTATAGGTTTTTTATGACCTTGTACTCTGCTAAAATTGCTCTAAGGAACTGGAATTATAATACTTCTGGGCATATTAATACTCAAATTACCAGAATTAAATGCCAGCTTGAGGATTTAGAAAGCAGAAATAGTATGCATGATAGAGACAAAATTAGTGAGTTAAAGCATAATCTTGAGTATTGGTATAATATTGAATATGATTTCTGGGTTCAAAGAGGTAAGGAGGAGGCTATTAAGCATGATGATAGGAATACTTCCTATTTCCATAACAAAGCAAATATTAGAAAGAAAAAGACACAAATTGATGCTATAAAGAATGACTTAGGTGGTTGGTTGACTGATAGAGAACAGATTGCTGACACTATTAGACAACATTTCTTTCATATGAGTAGAACCACAAATCCAGCTGAGCTCATTTCCTATCTTGAACACATGGAACCATGTATAAGTGCTGCTGATAATCTAAGTTTGACTAGACAGCCAAGCCATGAAGAGATAAAGCAGATTGTTTTTAGTATGGAACCGTGGACCACTCCTAGTCCAGATGGTTTCCCTCCTGGTTTTTACCAGGTGATGTGGCAGACTGTTGGAGAGGATGTGGTGAAGATGGTTCAATCACAACTTCACATCCCTAATTCCTAAAAAGAACTGTCCTGTCAGTCCTGTGGACTTTAGACCAATTAGCCTTCGTAATGTGGCCTATAAGATCTCTAAACTTATAGCCTCTAGATTAAAGCCCTTGCTGAATAAGTTCATATCCCCCTTTCAAACTGCATTTCTTGCTGGTAGAGTCATAATGCAACATAGTAATTGCTCATGAGTTGATTGGCACTATAAGGAAAAATACGTGGAAAAAAGGTTGGATGGCTGTGATTAGACATGTCTAAATGGTTCTCCTAGACTCCTAGTGAGATGTGTGGAATCTCTATCTAGAGCTCTCCTGTTAGCTGAGTATGGTTAATAAACAGCAATGGCATAAAAATTAACAAAAATTGTCCAAGTGTTTCTCGTCTCTTTTTTACTGACGATTGTCTAGAGTTCTTTCTAATATCATTCAGCAGTTTAGCATATTCTTAGGACAATCAGAGAACTTTGAAAAGTCTAGAATGCTTTCAGTCCTAAAGTACCTAATAGTGTAAAAGTTGAGATTGCCAACATTTTGCAGATTAAAATAATGGATTTGCATGATAAATACCTTCGAGTCCCACTTCTGCTGCAGAGGAATAGGTTGAGTCCTTCACACCTTTGCTAGATAAGGTTAAAGACAAATTGACCACTTGGAAATCTAAATTCCTTAGACCACCAGGTAGAACCACCTTCACTCATACTATTTTAGGTACAATGGCTTCTCACCAGATGTGTGTTTTCCCTATACCAAAGAAAATAACATACAAAATTGATAGTATCCAGATGAGATTCTGGTGGAACAAAAAGGCTGGTGAAAAAGGATACTATCCCAAAAAGTAGAATGATATAACTCTTCCAAACCAGGCTGGTGGTTTGAATATTAGGAAATCTCATCACTTGATGAATTTGGTAGCCAAAACGATAAAATATCGCAACCAAAAAGCAATAAGCATTTAAAACATGAAGTCGAACTCTAAGAACGTAGATAAATTGAGTCTAAGTTAAAACCCATTATTCTTCTATAATCAACTGATTATAAGTTATAAGAAAATATCATAAAAAAAGTCTACCTCCTAAAGAAGACCTAATAGCCTATTTATACTAGAAGGATAACCCCTATGGAAAGAAACCTAAAACGAAGGACATAAACGCCCTCCCTATAGAAAGAAACTAGCAAATCAGTCCTAAATAGAAACATTCCTAACTAGGCAGAATATGCCCCTGCATCAACCACCTCAGGTTGAAAGAAATCTCAGCTTCGATGAGATGTTTTATGAATTTTGCATATATCTTTTGATTGTCTCTTTTGCCTTCCCACGATCGAAAACAAAACTAGTTACATCGCTAAAGAACACCACAGCTTGTCCTCCTTGAAGTTTCTTATGCCTTAAATGACCAGTAGCAATATCCATATACTGCAGATTACATTGTTTCATTGACATGTTCAATGCACCATATAATATCCTCGCTGCTTTCCCACGATCAAACACGAAACCCAGACCTTTATTTCTGATTCGAGTAACAATCATTAACTCCAATACCCCATCTTGATATTTTTGAACATGCTAGTTTCTGGTCCAAGCTAGTCGTCAAACCACGGCAAGCAAGTATTGAATTTCTCACTGGTTTTCCTTGTAATCCTTTATGCCGTTGATTAGCATTTTCAGCCATTGCATACATCCCACCAATCTTACTAATGGTTTCATCCAAAACAGCTACCTGACCTAGGCTGGACATCTTCGCTAATCACTAATCGTTCTTTCGCATCTAACTCTTCTTGAACAACCTCCATTGTTAGGGCTGCAGTAAAAACCTTCAGACAGAAGGTGACTACACTCTTTAGAATAATAGACGCTAACTTCAACCATTGTTTCGCATACAACGAGGTTGTTGAGATGCTTTTGTTTTGACCGCATAAAGGTGTACTCTCCTTAGATACTGCCCCAGAAATCTATCACCATGTCAATACGTACCCAAGCTTGTCTGGTCCTCCTTTACTAATGTCGAACGAATGACCATCCTCTCCATCTTTCATTCTGCCAATATGTTCATTACATGGTCATCAGTAGCGCTCTTGTGTGACAGAAGTCTACGAGCAAGCGTCTTCATATAGAATTTAGCGAGAACGTCTGTATTACTTATAGCAGCGAGTATCTTTACCTTCGCCCTCCGCAAGCTTCTTCGTAAGTACTCACCTCCTCTGTTTGCTTCTGAACATCCTTGAAGATTTCTATGCCGTCGGATATTAGTAGTCTAGATTCAAGCTGTAGCATAACTTCCTCGGTACCCAACTGTTTTGGAGCACACACAAAGCGAAGCAAACTCTCTAGAGTGTTTGATCCATAATTATTTTGAATTGGATCGACGACTCTTTCAATGAGTCGAACACCTAAGTCCTTGCACCCTGTAAGAAGCTTACTCATCAAGAATTTATGTTGTCCAGTGTCAACATAAAGCCCAACTTTTGTAGCAACACCTTGTTCTAGTGGTTGAGAAAGACGCACTTCTCTGGAATCAATCAACAAATGGAAAATGACGACAAGCATATCTCCTATACCAACCCTAGGAATGAAATTAGACACCAAAGCTCTTATACCGATCACGACGTTAACACCACACATCTTGGGTTGCTTAATGACACTGTCTCGTTCAAGCTCCGAGCTTTCAACAACACTTAAAACTCCGAGCGCAGTGGCTCCCTTTTCCTTTTCCATATTCTTACTGCAATGCAGTTCCAAACATATACCACAATTTGGCACAAACTGGCTTTTTGCAAGGACTGCCAAGTATCGACTAACCACTTTACAAACCCACTTCTGATTAGTAGTATCACCAATTAGGATTAGAACTGTTAGATGCCATGGACAGCAAGACGGCATGAAGTAACGCTTCTGATTTGTAGTATCGCCACTTAGAACGTATGATCTTCTTAGTTGCCATGGACAGCAACACGGCATGAAGCAACTAAATTCTGACTTGATATTAAGAAGACCACTTATCTCCACTAACAGAATTGTCATCAAATCCCCATCAAACATCTTATGGCAGTTCTGACTGCAAACAGATTCATCTGAAAGTGAGGCATTTTTCAATGCTTCTAATACCTCAATGTTCAGATTTCTGCCAACAATTGAAAACACTTCCTCTGCCACCGTTTTCTTTTTGTTGATGGTTGCACACACCTCGTGATGGATACGTCTTATGTCATCAGCATAATCTTCTCCTACAGAACTTCCTAATAAGTTTTCAAAGCTTGTATCCACTACCTCAGCGTGAGCACCACTTTTGTAATAGGTTGTGCTTGAGTAGCACATGTCCATTCCAAACTTTCCTATTAAATCTTCTGACATTATTTTCCTCCCGAAGTTCGAGAAGATTCGCCCTCGAACTCTACTTATATAATTTCAGCACAAGTTTCCTTATGACAACAGAATATGTTTGGTAAATCTTCCATCATAGCACTCCTCCCCTTGTTAGAGAAAATTCGTCCACGAATTTTGCTTATATAATTTTCTCCACTAGTTTCTTTAGTATAAGCGTTTTCTCTTTGCTTATAAGAATCTGATCTCAAATAAACATTGCCAACAGTACATCAAGCTTGTACTGTATATAAAGCTTGAGATCTCAAACTAAGCTTTTCTACTAGATATGCTGCTTGATTCTCACAAACAGAACGTTTATGGGATTACGAATGATGCTTGTGGCTTCCTTGATAAAAGAAGCAATACCAGCAGATGTAAACATAACTTCTTCAACTTCTGGGTAGCTCTCTTCCTGGATAAAAGGATCAATACCAGCAGAAGTAAACAAAACCTTTTCTTCAACTTCTGGGTAACTATGTGGTAAGTCCCAATCAACAACGACTTCCTCTTCGCTCTCACTTGCTGAGAATGGTGTTTCCTCATGAACCACAAGTCTATGAAAAAGACTTTCATCCATTACTGCGTGCTCATACTCATATTCATTAGAAACTCCTTCCAGTGAATCTAAAGGGTTGTGTCGGCCTTCCGGTATCTCCATTTGGGCTTTCGCACATTCTCGTTGCTCCAGTTTGTCCAACCGTTGCAACAAGTTCTCCGCCATGATACTAAGCTCAGCTGCTGTGTATTCTCTACCTCTATCACCACCTCTACTTCTACCTACCATTGTAGAAACTAGGGTTTGTTGGTGTTTTGTTTCTGGCGCCAATTGATGAATTTGGTAGCCAAAACGATAGAATATCACAACCAAATAGCAATAAGCATATAAAACATGAATTCTAACTCTAAGAACGTAAATAAATTGAGTCTAGGTTAGAACCCATTACTCTTCTATAATCAACTGATTATAAGTTAAAGGAAAATATCATAAAAAAAAAGTAGCCTTCTAAAAGAAGACCTAATAGCCTATTTATACTAGAAGGATAACCCTTTGAAAGAAACCTAAAATGAAGGACATAAACGCCCTCCCTATAGAAAGAAACTAGCAAATCATTCCTAAATAGAAACATTCCTAACTAGGCAGGATATGCCCCTGCATCACTTGAACCAAGCTCTGTTGACAACACTAGCTTGGAGAGTGCTTAATGAGCCTACCTCTCTCTGAGCTACAATCCTCAAAGGTAAATATTTCTTTTATAACAATCCTACATAAACACCCATGGCTCAAGGGTACGGAGAGGCTCATGTAAGGGATTAAATACAGTAAAAGCAGCATTACAGTGTAGAAGTTGGTGTTGGCACTATTATTTCCATTTGGAAAGACAATTGGTTACCATCTAGAAATAAACCTCCTTGTTCTTAATTTATTTCTGCTAGCATGAAAACAGGAGATCAGCTCATTGATAAGGACACTAAGACCTGGAAGCATGATACCGTTAGAGTCATGTTTGACCCTAATACTGTTAACGAAATTCTAGCTATAAGAACACCTTTCACTGGGAAAGATAGACCTAGACGGAAACCTGCCAGTAATGGGATGTTTTCAGTCAAATCTGCTTATAGTGCAATTCTTAATTCCTCTACCAATGTTTCTGACATGATCAGAAATAGAGATATTGTTTGGAATTCTCTTTGGAAGCTAAAACTTCCACCAAGGATTATTCACTTCCTTTGGAAATGTCTATATAGGTGCCTATCCACCAGAGATAGGATTGCCAAATACTGTAAGGATATTGTGTGCCCTCTGTGTAACTATGCTAATGAATCTGTGGATCATCTTTTAATTGAATGTGTGGTGACTAATAGTATTTTGACAGTTGTTGATCACAATCTAGTAAATTTTAGTACTGGCATTGACTTTTCAGAATGGTTAAAAATTTGGTTTGTTACTAATGTCCAGATCAGACCAAATAACTTGGATTTGCTTCAAACTGTTAGCTTTACAATGTGGCATGTTTCGAAAAATAGATGCAGGGTGGTTTTGACAGTATGCAGGTACATGCTATAGCCATAGCAAGTCAAATCCAGAAACACTTAAGAGAGTGGCATGAAAGTAACCAAAATAGAGGTTCCAATATTCCAAGAAAGAATGCTAATGGAAATGATATTCACTGGACTTTGCCAGTGGATCCCTATGAAAAAGTCAACTTTGATGCAGCTCATCACCAAGAATCTGGCATATCAGGAATTGGTCTAATACTTAGAACTGTTTCAGGTGAATGCGAAGGAGTAAGATGTTGTCCTGGAAAGTCTCTAGACGCAGATCAAGCTGAAGGAAAAGCAGCACTGGAGGCAGCAAGGGGGCCAATCAGAAAAAGGGGCAAGCATCTTCATCTAGAGGAAGATAACATTAATGTAGTCAATGCAATAAATGGCAGTTTACATTCTGCCAAATGGACAATAAGTAGTTTGATAACAGATACTGTTTTCTTTCTAAACTCGCTTGAGAGTTGGAAATGTTCTTTTGTTCCTAGATTGGGAAATAATGTGGCACATCAAGTTGCAGGATATGCTAAAACTTTATTAGCTGAAGAGAAGTGGAATTGTTATTGGCCTCTCCGAGTGGCTGGTCCAATTGAAGCAGATGTAAACAATTTTCACCATTAGTTTTAATAAAATTCATCTTTTCTATTAAAAAAAAAGTGTCCCCCTTTGACTGATTTGGGTCATCAAACCATCCATATAAAAGAAACAACTACATAATCACTACTCATGGAGATTGGGCAAAATTGCTACAGAATGGAGTGATATAATGTAACAACCTGCTATTGGATGAGGTTTACCTGATGTGACATAGCATAGGCCATAGCTCTCTCACGCTTGGCTGCAGCTTCTTGCCTCTTGATTATCTTCAACTGAATAGCTTCAACAGAGCCAACACTGTCACACCACCCTTCCTACAGTAATTAATGCAATGTTTCAGTAACTTGGTATAATTTTTAGTTGGAATAAGAGCAATTTGGAAAATTCCATGTCATACAAACAACTATGCGGTTACATTGCCTTACTTAATCATATGTGTCACTAGTAACTTCAGACTTAACCCAATCACTTCTTTAATTAACTTATATGCAAGCCACTAGTTAAATCGATTATAGGACAGAAATCTCCCCATTTTAGGAAGGATACAAATTCTAACGCAGTACCAAACATCCATGGGTTCCAACTTAAAGCAACTAAAAAGGGAATCTCAAATATGTTTGCAGTATAATTATTGTCTATTCTACTCTACGTCCTCCTTCAGTCAGTCACAATTAACTTATGCACTACATTACACTGAGGATTCCAATGAATAAACAAGTAACTTTTCATGCCATGAAACAATACTAGTTGACATGAAAGTTGTAATGGTTAAAGAAACGAACATACGGAATTAGTAACTGGAGAGTCTTCATACAACGGTTACCTCGATCTGACGAACCCGAGTCTCATGAACAGGTTGTTGCTGAATATTTTGTTGCGTCATCTGACTTTCCAAAGCCACGCGAACACGCCTTGCACGAACACGAGCCTGAACCCTCACCAAAGCTTGCATGCAACGCAGAGTTACTGCAGCTTGTTTTCTGACAGCATGGCCTCTCACAAGGGCCTGAAGTCTCACCAACCCTTTCAAAGCTTTCAGAGCTCGTCTAGCCTGAAAAATATTAGCTAACCTTTTCGTTTCTGTATCAACTTTATGACTGCAACAATTAATACTTCAACATTACGAGGTAATAAATGTGAACTAGTGCATGATTGAGATTATGCTTGTAGCGTCATCCAGAAGGAAAATATAATTGGAGTATTGGACCATAGATGTGACCTATTGGATATAAATTAAAACAAGCACAGAGTAGTGATAAAAAGATTCGCACCAGAAACCCTCTAAAAGCTGTCTGAATGCGAGTAGCAGCCAATTCCTCTTGACTGTTCTCCTGAACCTGAGCAACAGTTTGTACTTGGACTTGGAGTACACTAGAAGGAGAGCTCGCGATATCAGATGTTGATGACTGGATATTGGGATCACTAGTTACAGGAGCTGCTTCCTCAACAAACTCGTCTTTAAGACCATCACCAATAAAGTCGACAGTGTTCCTTCTTCGGTGCCAAAAACGAGCACCGGATGCTTTTTTCTGAAATATTAAAGATATATAAAATGAGTCTCCAAAAAAAAAAAAATTTGAGATATCCTACCGTACCACTTGTCGAAGATAAACTGGGATACGTGTATATGGAGTATACCAAGTTGCTTAATCAAATATTATGATTCGAGCAAAGATCTTGTTAGTGGTCCAAGTCTCAATATTATACACAAAATGAGAAAGAGGACGGTACGACACTACTCGTGTCATCTAGAAAATTTAATGGGTCAATAAAGATTTTGGCATTTCACAGATTGGAAGGAAAAGATCACTGCAGTGCGGAAACATCTTTTGAAGACAAAGTTCTTTCAAGTGTCAAATCCAAATGCATGAAACTAACAATTCATTATATACAAGGTTATCGGATACAGCTTAAGATGATAACAGTGATTTAAACAAAGTAACAAATTACAAACTTTCAAGCATTTAGAAATAAACTAATTTTACTCACATTCTCATTGGTTTCTGAAGATTGTGATGACTTTTCTTGTTTCTTTATCCCCACCAATGTTCTAAGCCACTTCCCCGGTACACCCATGATTTCAGTTCGGTTGTAGCTGTTAAATTAAGTTAAACCTGCGCCAAAAAAAAAGACTCAAACAAGTGACTACATTACAAGTGGTGGAAATCCAAGTATGTCAAATTCTTCTTTGTTTCAAACAAGTAATCAATTTCATTAAAGTGGAATTACTGCAACTGATACATGTACAAATCTTAATCAAATTCTATCATACTACAACTCACCTGAATAAACCCCATAATGGCTAGGCCCTTAATTAGCAAACAAAGCTTGATATTGAGTTAAAATTCCCACTACTGGACTCTAAGTTCAATCTTAGAAACATATTTAACTACAATGGATTTTATTTTTCTTTACGGTGTTATTACCTAAATTCAGTGACTTAGCCAAGCAGATCTAAGAATCACAAACCTTTCAAGTATTAGTAGTAATAGTAGTATCAGAAACTGAATTATGAATTTGTTAAGAGTATAATTTCTGAACTGCAAACAAAAACATAAGAACTATAGCAGAAGGATTGAATCGACAATTCAGTTATTATACGTTTGACTCACTCGAGTGAATCGTCTGAGTCGTTTCTAGTAAAAATTCATGATAGATGATAATTGAATTCTCTCGAGGATCCAATTCATCATTCTATTCTTCACACACTCTCTATCTCTAGCAACCTGGTAATGATGATAAAAGAAAGACGGCAGAGGCCCGAGGGAGAGAGGGGTAAGAGTGGCTAGACCGACCAGAGGTTGGATTTTATATTATTTTTGTCTGGAATCTGGATGTACGCATGTAACTACTCTCGTCGGCTCTGTTGCGGGCCCACAATTTAGGGTTTCTCTATTTAGTTTAAATGAGAACGGTGGAGACTGGTAAAGACTTTTCGATTCACAATAGAGTAGTTTGTCGGTGTCAGACTCTGAAATCCGACACTACTCCAACAGTTCCTGAAGCAACAGGACCAGTTCCATTGTTAGTCAAAAATTTTAGTAAGTTTTTTTTTTTTCTTATAAAAAAAGTTATTCCATTAAAAGAAAATTAGACTCAGTCATAGGAAAACCAAGGATTGAATCCAGTTAAAGTTTTATAGCTTCTCTTTAAGAACTTTACTTTGACAAAACTAAAAGAATTAAAAATAATCTTACAATCTTCTAAAATAGGATTGTTGTACCAAAAACATTAGGTTATTATTTAAGTTAAATGTTTCAAGAACTAATTTAGCAGCATCACTGATGAAATTGACTTTTTGAATATTAATTTCCTTTACCCAAAGTCCAGCTTCCAATAAAGCCAAGCTCTCTGCCTCTTCAGAATTCCTTGTTATTTCTGGGACAATCTTACATTCGAAGAAGTTCCTTGTAATATCATTCATATAATTAGTCCCGAACCGGAAAGATTAAAATTCTTATCTAGAGAGGCATCAAAGAACATGATAACACAATCATGAGGAAGATCATAAGTCACATCACATAAATTCCTTTCATTCATAACATGTGATGGAATTTTTAATTATGTACCGCAAGAGCACGACTATAGATGAAACAGTATACAGGTAAGGGTCGTCCTTAGAGAATAAATTATTGTTATCTTTAATTCCTAGTTAAATTTATTATACTAAAAAGATGACTTAATAAATATTAATTAAAACTAATAAAATAAATGAATAAAAATAGAGTAGAAAAACCCAAGGCCTTGAATTCCACCACAATTATGCATAAGAGATAAATAACCATTTCCCAAAATACTCTTCATTATATTGCTCAAGACGATTTAGGACCGGTATTCACGTCTTGAAAGATAATACGTTTAAACCAATTAAACTTCTCAAAAGACTAACAATCTTCTTTATTTAAAGATGCTGGTCTCTAAAACAAGAACATCAAAACATTGACTAAAGCACAGGGACACATGAAGACAACTATTATCATTAACGAACAAGAGTATATGACAAAAGGAGTTATTATTAAAAACTAGTTAAATCTCTACATACATAATAGGGCTTCTTCCAAAACCCTAGTAGAAAGAATTTAACTATTCATTTTACAAAAGAAAATGAAAAATAAAAAGAAGAAAAATAAACCTAAACTCTATTTACTGTGCTCCATGAACGTCTGCCCCGAACCCCCCATTTGATCGTGTATATATAGCCTGGCCATTTTGAGGGCGACCAAAAACCATTTTGGGGGCACTAATAAAACAAAATAAGGTCATTGTGAAGTAATATCAATACATCCCTTATCCATATATTTTATATAATGGCTAATCTACCCTTGCTTAATTAGTGTTAATTTTGATTACTTAGGTAATTAATTTAGAATTAGTTAGTGTTAGATGATGATTTTGAGTTATAGTTTTGGAATAGAAATTAAGAGTTTTAGATTGATTTAGATGAGTTATAGTTTTGAATAATCGGTAGGCTCGTGATTTTTACTCCTACCGATTGTACAACCGGCAGTTTAATGGAGTACCATAACTACCGATTATAGGTGTTGCCCCAATTTCAATTTCTCAAAACTTCCAAAATCTAACTCTTCATCTTTCACAATCGGTAGGAATTGAAAATTTATATCTACCAACTGTAGCCTGAATTGAATTAAACTTTAAAAAATTTAACTTTGTAGTCGGTAGTTTAAAGATCAATTTTATCTACCGATTATAATGGTTTTCTTGTCCAGGACTTTTCTTTCCACGAAACAAAACACATCATAGAAATTAAAAGTAATCAATCTCATTGATCTCATTAGATTCTTCCACTCCTTGTTACTCTCGACTTGGTCCTAGTTTGAACCCGCTTCTTCTTCTTCTGCTCCTTCCCCTTAGGATCAGCAACAACTTCATCATCCTGAACTGGACCTTTATCGGAATCATCTTTATCCATAACCCTAATGAACATACCCAAACATTGATTATTAACTAAAAAATACACAATAGATATTATAAAAATAAACAAAAGCACACAATTGGTAGTTAAAAATATGAAATATCAACCGATTACACACAATCGGTAGTGCGTGTTTTCATTAAATGTCCGATTGAATAATCAGTAGATAAAATTATGCAATACCTACCGATGGAGGATGATATTCTTCAGAAATGATGAACTAGAGGTACAATAGGTAGATAAAATTCGTCAGATGTCTACCGATTATACGTTGTTTCAGAAAATTATAAACAAGAATTATCATGATTTCTTCAAAGTAATGACTAAAAACATAAAAGTTGGATGTAACTTAATTTTTCTTTCCCTTCTTTGATTCGGTAGGAACATTTTTTGGTCGGAGGGGAAGTTCATCGGAATCGGTTGAAGGATTGATTTCAATGATTTTGGACTCCTCTATCACCATATTTTCCTTTCCCTTCTTTGATTGTTTAGGTAAAGATTTTGGAGCCATTTTCAATGGAGAATGAGAGTAAAGGGATCAGAAGAATCGGAAGAGGAAAAGAAATGGAAAAGGAGGTTGTTATAGTTGAGAGTAGGTAGAGGTAGAGAAGGAAATGAGAAGAAAAATAAGCGTGAATAGGTAGAGAAGAAGAAGAATTAGGTTTTGGTTTCTGTTTATAAACCTGGGAATTTAAACTATTATTATATTAATTATTATTTTACGCTGTCTTGGAAAATTCATTTCTGCTTTAGCGGCGTGGACGAACCTTAAACGGGTTGAATCTGTCCATCACCTTAATGATATTGAAATGAGCTTCGTAACGGTAATTTGATCGTTTCCATCGTCGCCATTCCTCGAGAGATCGTTTCCATTGAGTCGTAATACTAGAATCAAAAAGAAATAATTTTATGTACCAGCCTTTCATAACCAGAGGGTTTGTCTTTGATGATGGAAGTATATTCGGACACCCTGGTGATCTTTCCTTTATCTTCACGGATCACATGAAAATGAGAATGTTGTCGGTACCATACCATATAACGTGGATCTGCTTCATCACCTCGGTTTACAGGTCTCCCCTCGTTTGATCATGTATTGCATCCTATTGTTCTAATCTTCAACGGATGGGTTACCGGAGTAAACTACTGTGATCGAGTCCTTACCACAAACACAATTCTCCACGTCCAATTTGAACTTGCCTAAGATGTGACTCATAGGTTCTTCTTGGACATAACCGAGTTGGCGCATCACCATTGTAGATGACATATCCAGTTGGATGCCACAAGGGTCCATAGTAGTTAGACAACTCAGATATTCGCGCTATATGACCACTAGCTCGGTCTTCCCTGTATGGATCAAAGCATACATCTTTGGACGCCATCGAGTCTAGTTTCCTCCTCAAAGAAATCAACTCATGCTCCTTAGTCCTTGAATGGTTGCCCTCAAATATGTACTTTGTTCCTCGGGGTGTTCCTTTCTCCCATGCAGGATTCTCTTTCGCCAACTCGAGGGATGGGAAGTGGTCATAGATTCATGCCTAGTGTACATATCAAACCAAGTATGAGAAAATTGATTCTTAAAAGAGGAAAAAATAAATAACAATCAAACCATCAATAGAGTTACCAAAATACATGTAGTAGGCTCACGTTCCCGGCTATTTGGCTAGCTTGTTCCCTGGATGCCTTTCTCAACTCTTCCATCAAGAACACATGACATGCGGTGCCCCACGAATAGTCGCGAACTTTGTTAAGGGGATGCAAAAGTTGTAAAAGGTTGGCATCGACCCGGTTGCCACTAGCATTGGGGAAAATTACACATCCCAACACACAGAGAAGATATGTACTGGCTGGTCATCGCTAAACTCTGGGTTCATCTTTTCTTTATCCTTGGTGCCTCTGAACATTTTCATCAATTGAATCATGCTGAACTGTCTAGTTTTGTAAGGAGCGCGCCGTTTGGACTCTTCCTCGGATGTCGCTCGATCCCAACCAAGGCACCTCTCAGTGTAAAAATAAAGTTGTTCCCAGCTTAACTGTTTCCCATAATCAAACTTCACCGCCGTACCATGGTCAGTGAGATCTAGAATCTGTACCACATCATCGGGGGTGATCGTCATTTCTCCCCACGGCATATGGAAGGTATCGGTCTCAGGATACATCCTCTCCATGAAGGCCGATATCGACACCCGGTCGTGATGTAACATTGAATTCTCGGCAGCCGTAAATAACCCCGAGTGCAATATAATTTGCTGGAACCGTTCATACTTACCTTCTAACGGCCAATCGTTCATCTTTGTTGGTGCAGCCGTAGGTTTGAGTAGACGAACTGCATCAGAATGGTCCTAATATACACGACGAATTAAAAAATAATTAGAATAACAATTAACACTTCTACGAATAGAAAGACAATATGTTAAGAATGGTGTTTTATAATTATTACCTCAGTTGAGTAAATTTTTTTCGCCCAAGAGTCTTTGTACCCAAATAATAGATCTCTTCCATCTCTTGGGAGGCCAGGGATTTGACCTTGTTGTATACCCTTCATCTTCAAAGAGTCGGGGACCTTGTGTCCTCCTTTCTTCTTAGCTGGCTTCTTTGTACCACTTCCTTCTTCTTGTCTACCACTTGGTTTCCCTTCATCAAAGTATTTATCTTGTGGAGCACTTGGTCCTCCTTCTTTTAGGTTTGTACTTCTTGGAACACTTGGTTGAGTTCCTTCGGTGATAACAATTCCGCTAGCGTTCTTTTGTCTTGTTGCACTAGCAGTTACCTTCTTCCCCCCTTCACGACGAGGCCCCGATAGAATTTTATCGTGGGAATGCTTAGATCGCCTTTCCCTTCTTTGATACAAAATAAAGAACAATTATTTCCAACATTATCAGTACATAATCGGTAGAAAAAGTATACTAAACTCAACCGATTGATCATAATCGGTAGCTTGGGCTCTACATTATCTATCGATTGTGCATAAAAAATGGAACGAAAAAATCTGTGGACACACATACAATCGGTAGTTACATAAAAAATTAACTACCGATTATGCCTAAATTTGGGTCCAGAAAAATAATCGGAAGTTTAGGACCAAATTATAACTACTGATTATGGTCGATGTTTGATGAATCACTAACTTTCACAATCGGAAGTTTAACCATATACTAAACTACCGATTATGTGTAAATTTGGGTCCAGGAATATAATCGGTAGTTTAGGTGTAAAAATAACTACCGATTGTGCTTGATGTTTTTGAGGATCACTAACTTGCATAATCGGAAGTTTAACCCTATACGAAACTACCGATTATCACTGAATTTTGGTCCAGAAATATAATCGGTAGCTTATGACTAAACATAACTACCGATTGTGCATGATGTTCATGAGCAATGAAGAACACTAACATAATCGGTAGTTTAATACAACCACGGAACTACCAATTATGAAATCTAACCTAAAGCCCCTGATTTTCTAGTGACGAATTCATTCGATTGAATCAAAATAAACACAAATAATGGTAAAGCCTTACCTTATTGGAGTCATTATAAAGTTCTGGAGAGGCTGATTTTCGGAATCGGTCTCCGTTTTTAGGTCATCATCTTTGCGTTCTTCGTGTTCTTCGTTATGTTCTTCAACAATCTCTCGATTTCTTATTCTTTCGACAAAATCCGGCCAGTTAGTATTAGCAGGTTGACGTGTTGTTTGCTTCTTTCTTGCCATTTTTAGATTGTAATTACGACGATGAATTGGCTTACGATTATACGATGAATTGGTTTACGATTAATCGGTTTACGATGAATTGAAAATGCCACAATCGGCAGTTTGAAAACAAGAGAAGAAGAAGAGAAAACAGAAATTGATAATCGGTAGAGAAGAAGTGTGAAATAGGTTTAGGTTTTATTAGTGAAAGATTTTATGGTAATTGTTTGATTAGCGAAAGGATATTTAAGTATTTTTACTTACCACTAGGTTATCCCTTAGCCACATCTATGGGATTGAGTTAAAAAAGTCACCCTAAATTAATTTTTGGTCCCCTCAAAATGGCCAGGATGTATAGTTTCAAAGGAATCTATTTTCCTTTTTTATTTTCTACATCACATCATCACCCAATAGTATTGCACCACCTATTTAGTATTACACAAAATAATCCAATAGAAATGAGCCACATCATCCTTCCCTAAACATTCCATCATTTGCTAACACTTTGGGTTTTTACTAGGAAACTTTGTTTTAATTAACAAAACTTTCCAAAAATCCATTCTCACCTCCCAATATTCCTCCATTGATCGTCACCTCGTGTCCAACTGTTAGCCAACCCCAAAAAATTAATTCCAAAAGATTTGTAAGTCATTTTAAAACCTTATTTTGTTGTTTCAGTTTTTGTTCTCCGTCCAAGCAAATTCGAACCTCCAAAACCACGTCATCCCATTTATATTCTTGTAGTATTTAAACATGAACATTTTCCATTAACATGTTTTATATGAATTGTACGTCGTATGTCCGGTTAGCCACATTCGTTTATTAGTGTCTTGGAATAGCTGATTTTTCCTTTATTTCACGGGTAAAGTTACGTACTTTAGTCCAACCAAGCTTTAGCAAAACTAAAAAAACCATCAAATATATACAAAATAGAGAGTTAATAAATACAAATTAAGATTCAAAAATGACATGTTCTACACACTCATCAACATACAAATTGATTATTATGATGTAAAGAGAGTATTTTTCTAAGTATATCTTACTATCATGGACAAACTTAAGGGCTTATCAAGCAGTAACATGGTGATTTCTGTGCTTCCCCTGAAATATGTTAATGCACCTATCTCTCGAAATGTTACATGCAACCGTGAAAACAGCTGAAGCAGACTCATTAAGACTAGGTGTATTTAACACATAACCAATCCAGTTTTGTAAATCAGTGAAGATGCTACTACTTTGAGATATAATGTCATTATAAGGAGTAAGAAACCAAACATACTTTGCAAAAGGAAAATCAAATAACATATGCTCAGGAGCTTCATAAGAATTCAGATCACATATAATACAATATATATCTTGACTATCAATATACCTACTTAATAAGAATTTAGAGGGAAGATTTCTTTCTGTTGTTCCTGCAACAATGGGAAAAACTAAACAGAAAATAAACTGTTAACATTAGAAAAATCTGAACACTCTGATGTTGATGCACACAGAACGGCAGAGCCACCTGCTCAGCAAATTGTCCTTAACACAATAGTCCTCGGGTGCTCCTCAAGAATGAGAGATGCTATACCCCAACAGAGGAGATGTGTCCAGGATAGAACTGTCCGTTATGACTAGTATAAGCACAATACTAGTCACCCTCTAGAACTTAGCAGCAATTTGAAGTGGAAGGGAAATAAACAAACAAGTGCGCACACAAAGCGAGAAGAGGGGAAAAGAGCCAGGGATAGTAGCCTTCTCTAGAATGAGTTGAAATAAAAAACTTGTTTTTCTTTTATAGGCAAAAATTTGAGAAGAGAATAAATTTTGAATTAATTAGAATTAATTCCGTGCATTAATCACGGTAATTAAAATGTTAAGATTATTTTCATTGTAGGAAATTATTTTCAAAAACGGTAAGTCTTGATTGGACCGTAGCGAAGCACACGCCAGCTCACGCTAAACTCACGCCGCACATGTGTGAAAAGCAAATGTAAATCAACTAGCCCATTGCCTTATGATAGGCGCTTAATTTATACATTTTTACCGCTTAATTTATATTTGTTAGTACTTATGATTACACTAATTTATCATTTTATTATTTTAATAGGTGGTTCACATAAAATCCAAAGTTACGATTAAATACGGCTAAATAGGCTAAGCTGCTAGTGTTACTACAGTATTTTTAGTTAGTTGTATACCGGAATTGGATTAGGAAAAAAGTTGCACAAACATTTTTATTTTGGACTGGACATGAAAACAGTCAGGTGGAGACATCACGTAAATTAAAAGGGTGTTGGAGTAGGCAGGTGATGTAGAGGCTAGTTTGTCTGATGGCTTGATTGAAGTGCAAAGTGAGTGGAAGACAAAGCCTGTACAAGAAATTTGGGGCTGCTTAACTTGAAAAGAAAGAGGTGTGGGTCTTCTGCTCTTGGGAGATTAAATAGAAAGACACGTGATATTTGAGACTTGACTGAAGAGGGGCTATGGAGTGCCTAGTGTAGGTTATTGACGTGTGAATGGAGTCAATAAGAAAACAAAAGAGAACATGAGACATGGTCAAACAATGAATAGCTAGAGAGAGAAGAGATTAATGAGGAAAGAATAGTACGGTGAGGTGAAAGATAATGAAGTAGAGGGGTAGGATTGAGGTACGACTAGTCTAGTAGGTGGTTGAAGTGAAGCTAGAATTGGATGGAGACAATGTACTACAAGGCTTGCACGTGAAATCAAGAAGAGAAACACTTTTGTTTTGAGTTTTCTTTTAGGTTTTGAAAGTGATGGATGAGAGAGGGATACCGTAGGCTAGGCCTTGATGGATTGGTGTTGCTAGGCGTAAGCTAAGGATGAAAAGAAAAGGACATGACGTGGCAAGTAATAATTTGGTTTCTTATATAAAGAAACGCACGGAAATCAGGGAGGGTCTCTCTTCGGTTTTGAGGTTTTAGCTGTACAGGAATTCTTTTAGGTTTTAGCATCACTAGAGACTTTCTCCTGATAGTTTTGAGAGGCGAGTGGCTGATACAGGAGGTGGAAGCGGCTGACGACGGTAGAGAAGTATACAGGAGTAGAAATTAAAAGGGTTTAATCCTCTATATTCTTCCTAATTATTTTTATGGGTTTTAAAAAACCCTTTCCATGTTCTAATTAATTTTTAACTAGGGTTTATGTTGAAACCACTTTTAGTAGTAGACCAATTAAATTGAATTATTGGGTAATAGACTATTATGATTTGAATAGATTAATTTCATGATTTTGATTTATTGAATTTCACTAAACAATTGTGACGTCTTTTGATGGTACATGCTTGGCCTAGGTTTTTGATGTTCCATGCTTCTGGTATACAGTTGTTATTTTGAAAATTACTTGTTGCAAATATATTTGTCTACTTATTTGATATTTCATGCTTGGGTTAAATCCTTTGATGGGGTATGCTTAGAATAGCCAGGTATTATTTGTGGACCTATAATTAGTTTCGAACAATTTTCTCGCTAACGCAATTTTATGGTGTATGCTTGAGACAAGAGCTTTTTGATGCACCATGTTTAGGGCGTCCCAGTGATATTTGCGACTCTAAATATTAATGAGTTATGTTTCACTTCAGTAATTAATTATAAATAGTGGTGGATACTGAAAACCCTGGTTACCGACTCTCCCATTAGATCTATTTTTATTAGTTTAGTATTATTTTATTCGTAATTCTAAAAATTCATATATATTGTTTCTGGTTAGTTGATTAGAGATATTGATTGCAATATTTCCCCTCTCTCTGTGGGTTTGACCCGTACTTGCCGTTGTCTACTAGTTAGACGCCGTGCGATTGCGGTTATTTATATAGGACAAATTAAAATCCCATCAATTTTTGGCGCCGCTGCCGGGGAGCGGTTGTGGAATATTGTAATTAGTATTTTTGATTTTCTAATCGTAGTTTAGGTTTTATTTTATTTTGTATATATTTATTTTTATTTTATGATTTTTAGTTCTATTTGACTCGTTCTGTGTTTTAGTATCTCTTTTCAGGTACTTTTTCGAGGATGGTGACTCTTTCTCAGGAGGCGTCATTTAAGATGACACTTGGGGAATATAACTATGGGCCAGGATATGAGGAAATTTGTGCTTTTAATCGTCTCAGGTATGGAACTTGGCATCCACATCGTTCCGTTATACGTGGTTATTCAGCTGACTATCAACCCCAGTACCATGAGGTTGATTTTTCAAATACAGTAAGTCAACAATCACCTCAGTTTGGAACCAGAGAGTATAGCCTGATGATGCTTAGTTTGGAACAAAAATTGAGAGAATGCGGGCAATTAGATGATGATGATGATCAATCTTGTAATGACTCTTTATCCCAAACAGAGTATATAGATGACCCTGTGGATGATTGTGTAGATGATTTGCCTAATTCTATAGATGAATCTATCTCACAAGATCATTCACCCGACTTAGAGGTTGTTTCTAGACCCCTAGACTTCCATAAGTTACCCAATTTAGGGTTAGAATTGTGTGCTTCTCAAGTTTTGTTGGATCATTTTGCATCCAAATACCCAGAGGACTTGCCTATTCCGGACACTGTGCATGAACCAATCAATATTTCCCCAATTTCAAATGTATCCCCATATTATGTTCTTTACGCACTTCCCAGTGTCGAAAAAAGTTGGTTTGGGGGTAACCCCTTATTTTTGATAGTTTCAGTGTCTCTATGTTGCCATGATATAATTTTGAAACTGTCATTTGCAAATATTGTATTTTGGGTTGATCCCCAAATTTTCAGGTTATTAGTGTATGGTGATTCTTTCTGTAAATATTCAGTAGGTAGATTTTTATTTTCTTTTAGGCTTTTTGTTTATTTTTCTTTTTTGGTGTTTTTTGTTATTACTATCGTTTGATGTGTGTGACAGAGAATACTGCTTTTCTTGCGTCAATCAGGTGAGACGTTCCAATCCCTTCCCTTTAATTTACATTTGTTTCTCTTATTTATATTTATTGTACACCATTCTAGGTTGCATGGTTTGAAACATTGAGGACAATGTTAAATTTAGGTTTAGGGGTAGAGTTTTCGAAAATTGATGCCAATAAAGAAACTACGAAATTTAGAAACATGTGAATGATTCAGGATGACACTAACCATTCTAGGTAGATGGAAACATAGCTCTTATCTGTAGAATTGGTGTGCCCATCTAAATGGTCTATTCATATCTGAATGCACTCAGGTGTTAGAAATAACATGATAATCATTGAACAAGCATATCTCGGAATCATCATAATCATATCACTTTCTATTTTTATTTTTGCAATTTTTTCTCTAAGTGATTTGGTGGGGCCCAGTATCAAATTGTTATCACCTCCAGGATGAAATAGAGTGTTGAGTTCAAGCTCATTTTTAATTCTTATTCAAAAAAAAAATGATACTGTAATAGCATTATGTGTGTGTTTCCCCTGTCTCCGTCGCCTAAGCAAGCGTGGAATGCAGGATCCATGGGAACTATCATATAAAAAATAAATAAATATTATATATATAAATAATAATAATAAAAATAGGATTCATCCAGGTATTGACCTTCAGACAGATATGGGAAACACCGTTCACCTTAGTCAACATATGCATCATTCATTACTTCTATTTTCATCTTCTAATCTATCCCTGTGTTTGAACTTGATGATTTCGATCAATATGAATATTCAATGATTATTTGAGTAGAGTTGCATTTTTATATGAATTTTAGTACGCTGAGTACAATCTCGTGTGCAGTAATTGGATTCATACATGGTAATGATTCTTATAGTCGCAGAATTTAGTATGCCAACTAAATAGCATGTTTAGTGTCTATCCTTAATCGTTCATAGGTAGCTAAAATTTGGAGTAAGGTTTTGTGGGTAAACCTCTTGTAAACCCTCACGAGACTATAACTCGTCCGCTAAGGCCACTTAGGGGTTTAAAGGCTTATTACATATGCTAAATGTAGTCGCGATTCCTGCGAAAGTGAGTTATGATTTATTTTATTTTTAGATTAGTTTTGCTCGAGGACTAGCAAAATATAGGTTTGTGGGTATTTGATAAGCGCTTAATTTATACATTTTTACCGCTTAATTTATATTTGTTAGTACTTATGATTACACTAATTTATCATTTTATTATTTTAATAGGTGGTTCACATAAAATCCAAAGTTACAATTAAATACGGCTAAATGGGCTAAGATGCTAGTGTTACTACAGTATTTTTAGTTAGCTGTATACCGGAATTGGATTAGAAAAAAAGTTGCACAGACATTTTTATTTTGGACTGGACATGAAAACAGTCAGGTGGAGACATCACGTAAATTAAAAGGGTGTTGGAGTAGGCAGGTGATGTAGAGGCTAGTTTGTCTGATGGCTTGATTGAAGTGTAGAGTGAGTGGAAGACAAAGCCTGTGCAAGAAATTTGGGGCTGCTTAACTTGAAAAGAAAGAGGTGTGGGTCTTCTGCTCTTGGGAGATTAAATAGAGAGACACGTGATATTTGAGACGTGACTGAAGAGAGGCTATGGAGTGCCTAGTGTAGGTTATTGACGTGTGAATGGAGTCAATAAGCAAACAAAAGAGAACATGAGACATGGTCAGACAATGAATAGCTAGAGAGAGAAGAGATTGATGAGGAAAGAATAGTACGGTGAAGTGAAAGCTAATGAAGTAGAGGGGTAGGATTGAGGTACGGCTAGTCTAGTAGGTGGTTGAAGTGAAGCTAGAATTGGATGGAGACAATGTACTACAAGGCTTGCACGTGAAATCAAGAAGATTTTTGAGAGGCGAGCGGCTGATACAGGAGGTGGAAGCGGCTGACGACGGTAGAGAAGTATACAAGAGCAGAAATTAAAAGGGTTTAATCCTCTATATTCTACCTAATTATTTTTATGGGTTTTAAAAAACCCTTTTCCATGTTCTAATTAATTTGTAACTAGGGTTTATTTTGAAACCACTTTTAGTAGTAGACCAATTAAATTGACTTATTGGGTAATAGACTATTATGATTTGAATAGATTAATTTCATGATTTTGATTTATTGAATTTCATTAAACAATTGTGACGTCTTTTGCTGGTACATGCTTGGCCTAGGTTTTTGATGTTCCATGCTTCTGGTATACAGTTGTTATTTTGAAAATCTACTTGTCTACTTATTTGATATTTCATGCTTGGGTTAAATCCTTTGATGGGGTATGCTTAGAATAGCCAGGTATTATTTGTGGACCTATAACTAGTTTCGTACAATTTTCTCGTTAACGCAATTTTATGGTGTATGCTTGAGACAAGGGATTTTTGATGCACCATGTTTAGGGCGTCCCAGTGATATTTGTGACTCTAAATATTAATGAGTTATGTTTCACTTCAGTAATTAATTATAAATAGTGGTGGATACTGAAAACCCTGGTTACCGACTCTCCCATTAGATCTATTTTTATTAGTTTAGTATTATTTTGTTCGTAATTCTAAAAATCCATATATATTGTTTCTGGTTAGTTGATTAGAGATATTGATTGCAATATTTCCTCGCTCTCTGTGGGTTCGACCCGTACTTGTCGTTGTCTACTAGTTAGACGCCGTGCGATTGCGGTTATTTATATAGGACAAATTAAAATCCCATCACCTTAGTCCTCGCCCAACCACAAAAGCTTCTATATCCTAAGGGCCCTCCCTTAGTTGCAATTTTTTTGGTAATAAAGGGAGAACACATCTCTAGTTTGTCCAATGTGGGACTAACTAAAGGTTCTTCATTCACAAAATAGTGATAATGGAAATGATGTTTCCACCCAATAAATGAGCTTGTCTCTTAGTGACCCATTGGTCCTAAGATCCATTCCTACCAAGACCAATAATTTAATTTAACAAATCATTTCAAATTCATTTTCTCCAACAATCCCCCACATGAATGAAAAACCCGATAAAAATCAGAAATCAGAAAACGAGTAATACCTCTTAGGCAATAGGTGTCCATAAGGTCTTGAACCTTTGCTTAGTGAGAAATTACCGGAACTACTTGATGGACAGTGAACGCGATATCTTGAACTGCCATCGTTTGGTGTAGTTCATCAATAGCTTCCACGCGAGATATCTCTCTAGGTGCTGTTAAGTTCGTGCCGTTGCGTCCATTTTAGCCCTGGACGTATCCTGTTTCTTATAATGCTCTAGAGAATCAGCTCAGTTCTCATAGGAAGCATCCCACTTCCTCATTCAGATAGGTGAGTTCTATCAAGAGTGTTTACTGCTACACCCCACTTCAATCTTAAATTGAAACTATAGAACTCATTAAGACTTAATAAAAAGTCATCCTCACATGCAGTCACACTATCACGTCTACACCATAGGGAAGGGACAGAGAATGAAATTCTTTGATAGTGTTTCCTTTAACACACCACAAATTAGTTGTCTCATTCGAAACCTTGATCTTGGGATCTCCAGTCAGCAAGGTTGAGTGTCCATCATGGCAAGTTTATTTGATGAGATTAAGCCCCATCTCCCTTGATGCATTACTAACTATCTCCTTGGATAAACTTTTCGTCAAAGGGTCCGCGATATTCTCTTTAGACCTCACAAAGTCAACAGAAATAACGCCAGTTGAGATTAGTTGTTCTAGGGAATTGTGTCTTATACGAATGTGTATAGACTTCCCATTATAGTTGTTGTTTTTAGCATTAGCTATTGCAGCTTAACTATCACAATGTATAGATATAGCTGGCACAGGCCTATGCCAAAGAGGAATGTCTTTTAGAAAGCATCTTAGCCAAGCGACTTCCTCTCCTTCTTTATCTAACGCAATAAACTATGATTCCATAGTGGATCGAGATATACATGTATGTTTGGAACTCTTCCAAGATACAGACACACAGCCTAGAGTGAAAACGTATCCACTCGTAGACTTAGACTCCTCTGAGTCCGCTATCCAGTTTGCGTCACAATATCCTTCAAGGACCGCAGGGTATCTCTCATAATTTAAACAAAAATTTAAAGTGTACTTCAAGTACCTTAACACTCTAATAAGTGCATCCCAATGCTCTTGTCCCGGATTACATGTATACCTACTTAACCTACTCACAGCATAAGCAATGTCTGGTCTCGTACAATTCATTAAATACATCAGACTTCCTATGACACGTGAATATTCAAGTTGTGAAACTCCATTACTCTTGTTCTTCTTGAGTCTACAACAAGGATCATACGGAGTACAAGCAGGTTTACTATCAAACTGGTTATATTTTCTAACTACAGATTCAACATAATGAGATTGACTAAGACTGTATCCATTAGAATCTCTTCTAATTTTCATCCCTAAGATTACATCAGCGGGGCCTAAGTCTTTCATGTCAAAGTTCTCATTTAGCATGTTCTTAGTGGAGTTAATTACATCCATGTTTGTACCAAATATAAGCATATCATCAATATACAAGCATACAATCACACAGGCATCATTCACAAGTTTAATATAAACACACTTGTCAGATTCATTTATTTTAAAACCACTAGAAATCATTACATGATCAAATTTTCATGTCATTGTTTAGGTGCTTGTTTCAAGCCATACAAAGATTTTTTCATTTTTACAAACTTTGTTTCACAACCTTTCACTACAAAGCCTCAGGTTGGTCCATATAAATTTCTTCATCTAATTCACCATTTAGAAAAGCTGCTTTTACATCCATTTGATGTATCTCTAAGTTATGAATGGCAGCGACAACAATTAACATCCTTATGGAAGTAATTCTCGTAACAGGTGAATAAGTGTCAAAGAAATCTACACTTTCTATCTGTTTATATCCCTTAGCTACTAATCTAGCTTTATATTTTTCCACAGTTCCATCTACTTTACGTTTTCTTTTGAAGATCCATTTACAACCTATGGGTTTACACCCTAGAGGTAAATCTACAATATCCCAAGTATCATTCTGTAGAATGGAACCATTTCACTAATGGTAGCTTCTTTCCACCATGGAGACTCAGAAGAAGTCATGGCTTCTCTATAAGTCTGTGGATCAATCTCAGCTAAACAAGTTATGAAGTCTGGCCCAAAAGATTTTTTCAACTCTAAGTCTTTTGCCTATTTAGGCTCAAATTCATCTTCCTCTACAGGTAGTGTCTGACTAGTAGAAGGGACATCTAGGGGATCAACACATATCATGCGATATTCAGATTTCAAAGGAAAAACATTTTTCAAAGAACACAGCATCCCTAGATTCCATAATGGTATTCATACCAATTTCTGATATTTCAGAACTCACAACCATAAATCTATATCCAGTAGTATGTTCAGGGTACCCTATGAAGACACAATCAACAATTTTGGGTCCTATCTTGGTCCTCTTAGGTGGAGGGATAGAAACCTTAGCCAAACACCCCGACAGTTTTAAAGTATGCATAAGAAGGTTGCCTACCTTTCCATAACTCATATGAAGTTTTGTCTGATCCTTTAAAGGGTACTCTGTTCAGGACATAGCAAGCTGAAAGGACGACCTACCCCCACAAGTTAGCAGGTAGTCCTGAACTAATTAACATGGCATTCATCATCTCCTTAAGGGTTGGGTTTTTCCGTTCAGCCACACCATTAGATTGTGGTGAATAAGGAGGGGTTACTTCATGAATAATGCCATGTTCCATGCAAAAATCTCCTATAGGGATTACATATTCACCACCACGGTCAGACCTAACAGTTTTAGTGGTAGTACTCATTTGGTTTTCAACTTCTACTTTATAAATTTTAAAGGCTTCTAAAGCATCATCCTTACCTTGAAGTAAATAAATATGACAGTACCTCGTATAATCATCTACAAATGTGACAAACTATTTTTTACCACCTCTAGTTTGAACTGATTTCACGTCAACTAGGTCTGTGTGAATTAATTCTAAGGGTTTAGAATTTCTCAGAATATTTTTCTTATAAGACTTTTTAGCATATTTTGATTCTACGCACATTTCACATTTATGTTCATTATCCAAAATAAATTTTGGTATGCAGCCTATGCTAGCCAGTTTATTCATTGATTTATAGTTTACATGACCAAGTCTACCATGCCAAACATTCAACGACACACAAACATAAGAAGAATCCTTTTTTATTCATTTCAATAGAGGTCACATTTAATTTATATAAACCCTCAGTCTTATAGCCCTTTCCTACATGATCTTTACCCTTAATAACTTTCCCAGATTCAAAAACTAGTTTAAAACCCTTATCATCTAACACGCTACAAGATACAAGATTTTTACAGATGTCCGGAACATGAAGAACTTCATTCAATATGAGAGTTTTGCCAGAAGTGAGCTTCAGCCCAACTTTGCCTTTTCCCGCAACCTGTGTTGCGGACGAGTTACCTATGTAGAGTTTTTCTCCTTCCCTTACCTTCTGATAGGAGGTGAACATATCTTTGTTTCCGTAGACTGCTTGGTAGCACAAAGTCTACCCACCAGTCCCTCACATTGGTTACCAGATTGACTTCAGACACCGTACCAGAAAACTTGTTCTTGTTGTTTTTAAACCAATCAACATTATTTTTTTATAATTAAAATCCTTACGATTTCTATAATGTATCGAAGACTATAAGATCTTTAGGAAATGATACTAGAGGTATATTTGGTAAATTAATTGTCCTTACTGAAGTTCCATCTTCTGATCCAGATTTTATCGATGAATCTAACTTTACGTTGTTATCGAAGTGACAAAAAAAATCTTAGTGGATCCAATTTTAGGTCCCTTCTTCCACCGAGGAGCTAATTATGTCCGTGTATTTCATGTATATAGTACGGTGGGTCCGGCATTTGTACATGAGGCTGAGTATACGACGTTGCGTCCCCTTTGGCATTCGACATTTTAAAAACACACTTTAAAGAGAGTGACTGACCCCTTTCTTTGAACCATCCCCAACCCCAAGTGGTCCTTAAAACAACTAATCAAAGAAAATTATGGCACGTTTTGTGTTGGGAAATAAAAAAATGGGTTATTACTAAAATTAATAAGTTTCTTACTTAAATTAATTTTTGTTACTTTAATTAGCTTGATGGGTGCTAGGAACACTAGTCCAAACTTGGGTGGAATTAAAGCCATCCATTTTCACTTTTTAGTGAATGAGAAACCTTTGATTATCCCATATTGGGGAAACCAAGGAGGAAGTTCATGCATATTACCACAAACGTTCTATAAAAGGAAAAGAACTAGTGGATTGGATATGGACTTGGGAAATGGACTAGTGGGCAAATGCATACATGTGCGGTGCTTCGCACCGAAGCACCGCAGGCCGCGGGCTTGCGGGCTTGCGGTGCTTGCGTGTGCTTTTGCGTGTGTTTTTGGCGTGAGCCTTGGCGCGACCCTTGGTGCGACCCTTGGTGCGACCCTTGGTGCGACCTTTGGTGCGAGCCTTGGTGCGACCCTTGGTGCGACCATTGGTGTGACCCTTGGTGTGACCATTGGTGTGACCATTGGTGTGACCATTGGTGCGAGCCTTGGTGTGAGCATTGGTGCGAGCCTTGGTGTGACCATTGGTGCGAGCCTTGGTGCGAGCCTTGGTGTGACCATTGGTGTGAGCCTTGGCGTGACCATTGGCATGAGCTTGACGTGTGCCTGGCGCGTGCTTGCGTGTGCCTGCGTGTGCACACGTGTACCCATCAATGAGAAAACGTTTCTTTATTTTTAAATAAATATTTTACCGTTTTGAATTAAATGAAAAATAAAATAATAAATATTTTTTAAATAAAAGAATCTTAACGTCTGTGTTTTAATGAGGATTTAATATTTCAAATTAAATTTTCACCGTTTTAAAACTCAAAAGATTTCTTCTCCTATAAAAGAACAACATTACTAAGGTTTTCGTTTACCCCAGTCGCAGCCACTGTCCTGACGAATTTTCCCCTCTTCTTGCTTTGATTTGCGCACTAGTTTACTTTCTTTTTCTTTCATCTTCTGTTAAGTTCACAACGGGCCAACGAGCTTTGCTAGCTGGGTTGGTATCAGGTGATTTTATCCTGAATTCAAGTTTGTCACTGAAAGGGTATAACAGCATCTTCCTGAAGGTGTACCTGGCAAATATTGAGTTAAGGGCAGTCTGTTGAACAGGCGACTTCACCTCTCTGTGTTTGAGTGTGTGTGCAGTTTAATTCTAACCCTCCCTTAATCTTCTTCAAGTTCTCTGTGTTTGTGTTTCTCTGTTACAGGAAGGTACTTTTCCAACATTTTGTTGAGCGAGTATCTTAGGATTTATAGTAGTATAAAAACCCTCTGATGGCCTCCTCCACTAAACCTCAACTAGCTTTCGGATCTCTCTTTCATCACTCTTATATTCAAGAAAGAAAAAAACTGAACCAATCAACGTGGTTAAAATAACCGTCTTCATTTTGGTGCATTTTAACAACGTAACATACGTTTCGTCTATTAAATTGAGTGCGTTATAAGCGTTATAAGCGTTATGACAGTCTCAAGACAACATACGTTTGAGTCCATTAACTTAAGTTCCATTTGTGTCCATTAACTTAAGTTCCATTTCCGTTTCAATTGTGTCCATTAACTTAACTTACTAATCGTAAGTTTGATAGCATGTTTTACAGCATGTTTGAATCGTGAAATTAAGTTTCATTAATTTATATTTGAATCATGAAACGTGAGTTAGTTATGCCCAAGGAAGATTCATAGCATGTTAATTTTTCTAACAGTGTAAATTAAAAATAGAGGAACGAACAACTTATCTTAAACGTGAATCATTCCGGAAGATAGTCCTGCCAAGATTCCTTTGTGATCTTTCTTGTTCCCATTGTTATAAAAGAAGCTATTGTGTTAAGATTGTTGTTCCTGCAACAATGGGAAAAACTAAACAGAAAATAAACTGTTAACGTTAGAAAAATCTGAACACTCTGATGTTGATGCACACAGAACGGAAGAGCCACCTGCTCAGCAAATTGTCCTTAACACAATAGTCATCGGGTACTCCTTAAGAATGAGAGATGCTATATCTAACAGAGGAGATGTGTCCAGGATAGAATTGTCCGTTATGACTAGTATAAGCACAATACTAGTCACCCTCTAAAACTAACAACAATTTGAAGTGAAAGGGAAATAAACAAACAAGTGCGCACACAAAACGAGAAGAGGGGAAAAGAGCCAGAAATAGTAGCCTGCTTTGGAGTGAGTTGAAATGAAAAACTTATTTTTCTTTTATAGGCAAAACTTTGAGAAGAAAATAAATTTTGAATTAATTAGAATTAATTCCGTGCATTAATCACGGTAATTAAAATGTTAAGAATATTTTCATTTTAGGAAATTATTTTCAAAAACTGTAAGTCTTGATTGGACCGTATCCAAGCACACGCCCGCTCACGCTAAGCTCACGCCGCACATGTGTGAAAAGCAAGTGTGAATCAACTAGCCCATTGCCTTAGTCCTCCCCCAACCACAAAAGCTTCTAAACCCTAAGGGCCCTCCCTTAGTTGCAAATTTGTGGTAATAAAGGGAGAACAGATCTCTAGTTTGTCCAATGTGGGACTAACTAAAGGTTCTTCATTCACAAAATAGTGAAAATGAAAATGATGTTTCCACCCAATAAATGAGCTAGTGTCTCTTAGTGACCCATTGGTCCTAAGATCCATTCCTACCAAGACCAATAATTTAATTTAACAAATCATTTCAAATTCATTTTCTCCAACACTTTTATGACATTTTTAAATAAAAATTTGTACCTTTGGGATGGTTGAAGTTTCCACAGAGCCTTGTAAGTAGGATTAGCATTCAAGGGACTAAGCATATGAGTATACTGACCTGATATGAGTTATGCTGACTTTACCGTAAACTGCATATTCTTATTGAATGGCCAAATTAACCTATCATGTTCACTAATGGGTATCTTGGAAGACAATATCTTTTGAGCATTTTCTGGGGGAAAGAAATCATAAACTAACTTAGATTTCTAACTGAGGTTTTCTCTATTGATGAACTCACCAACAATCCAATTAGGATTTGGAAAGGAGACACATATAAGATGGGAAGCATTTGGTATCCAATTATCCTTAAATGCCAAATTATTGTCCCCATTTCTTACCTCTCAGTGAGAATATTGCTTGATGAAATCAATACCGTGACATAAGCTATTCCAAACATAAAAAGAAGTTAAGAAAAAAACTTCTTTTATATGGATAGTCCATGTCTTTATTAACTATAATCTATTTGTATTTGGTCTGTAAGTGTTGAAAAATCTTCGTTACCGATTTCGACAATAATACGATTTGTATATTATTTATGCCAATTCGTTGCACCTTTGTAACATTGGTCTTCGTCTATGTATTACAACTTCCATAATATTTGGTTTTCAAAACCAAAAACAAGTAAAGAAAAAGAATAAAAAGAGAAGAACATTGTATACTTCTTAAACAAACTTACTTGGGTGTATTGAGGTGAGTAATCTCTTTACTTAAGACATTTAACGCCCTGCCCTAGATGTTGATATATATAATGGCATATGTCTCCAGCATTCAACAATTACCTTTGATTTTCTTTAACAACATTTCGATGAACGTCAAAAATGAACGTGAATAGATGTAGCATAACTCTCTTTTACATACTCTCAAAGTTAGAACCAGAGTGCAAAAAGGATTTTCTATTCTTTTCTTTATCCTTTTATATGGTTTTCTTCATGCTTGTGTATGTTATATCCTTCTCTAGATTCTTTTTTCTTGGGTCCATCCTTCTCAAAAGGATGGCTATTTATAGATGTTGAAACAGTATTATGATTGTCGGGAACAATCATTATTTTGAAACGATATGACTATTAGCAAACAACCACGGTTTAAAACTATACGACTTTTGGAAACAATAACAGTTCTGAAACGAGTGACTATTGGAAAATGACAGTTTGAAACCATACGACTGTTCCGAACAGTTGTAACTATCTTTCCCCTTATGTTTCAACTTACACAATTTTCATTCAATTATAGATGGTGGATTTTTGGTAAGGCTAAAATCGTAAAAGAATATGTTTCTGACCCGGATATCAGAATATATATTGAGCTTTAGTATTTTTTTCATTATGGAAAGAATCTTAGGAATGTACTAAGCCATAAGTGTCCATCCCTGTGTCTCTCTTTATATATAATATAAAACACATCGTAGGTATAAAGGATGGTCAGGATTTCATTTGGGGATATATAAAGAGTGGTTGTGATATGTTTTCAGAGAGGGATAAAGGAGGGATAGGATTTGTTCACATGATATATAAAAAGCGGTTAGAATTTGTTAGCTAAGTTATATTAGATAAATGATGGTCCAGATTTATTTTTATAAAAGATAAATATGTGGTTGTGGTTGATCCAAAGAAATACTACATTTCACACGCCCAACCATATCAAAATTCAGGGAATGGTTTACCTTCCCATCCACTTCTTTCGGTTGCCATAGTGATAAATTAGGTTTCTGCTACAACCATCAGTTGTTCATGAAAAGAAAACTTTTTCGGTACGATAAAGTCCTCACTTACTGAAAACAATTGTCGATCAATCTTTTTAAATGCTAGATCTATCAATATGTTGTTAAGATGTAAATATCTCTTATAGCTAATGGTTGTCAGTTTCAATTTATTTCTCAATATTTCTTTGCCTTTTTCGATTCTTCTTTAGAATTATTAAGCGCTAAATTAGCATTCATGGTGGGCAGCGGTGTGGTTAGGCTGTGTGCTAGAAATAAATATCTCACCGAACATATTATGAATATCTAAAATAAAATATGCAAGTAAAGCAACGTTGGAACGATCATGCCGATGAGTTCAACATAATGAGGGTCGAGTGTCGGAGGTTGACTGTGAAACGTCGTGAACTTTATGAGAAAATCATTAACAGTCGTAACACATCGAGTTCTGGTAAGAAACAGTCTAGTGTCGCTCTTGAGTGGTCAAAAGGTTCTTTGTCCAGTGCTTTGCACAGGGTCGCAGAGCTGGAGAGTGAAACCCGTATACTGAACATAGAACATAACAATATCCTTGCCCAACTTCTTTTATCTTCTGGTTCATCCCATAGTTCCAAACCCACTGATTTTATTTCCCAACTCATCAAATACCGTGATGCTGCTCTTGCGGATGCATATGAAAAAACGAAATCATTGGGTGAGGTCTGAATCGAAATTTCCCGATTCTTGGAAGTAGAGAGGATTAATGACGTAAACATGCACCATCTTCAAAAAGGGATTTAGGGTATCACTAATGAAATTAACCGCCTACGGCATGCAGATCCTATGAAGCAGGCAAAGTTAGATTAGTGTCGAATTGACCTCCGCAACTTTGATCTCGACTACAAAAAACTTGTGGCCGAATATGATTTCCTTGATGATGCCCGTGATGCCATAGTCCATAACTTAGAAAGGTCTGAATTCCTCGAGGAAGGTAGTTTAGAAGTCTTCTTGGTTTTCCCCCCAGTTTTTTTTATTTGTGATATTGATATGTTTCTTGTGTTGTTCCGCAGGCCTCGAGGAGCAAGTTCGACTTGCAAATGCAAAAGTTAAAGAGGTACAAGCAACCCCAGTTACTCAAGAGGGAAAGAAAAAATATGTGGAGGGATTGGATGGCTCTCGTGATGAATATACGAAGAAGTCCGCAGCTGAAGTTGTTGAGTTGAGAAGGGAGCTTGGTGTCGTATGTTCCAAGCTTGTTTGGCTGAAAGAAGAAGCACTAATTTATGAAGCTAAGCCGGTGAACCATGTTCTTAATAAAGTTGAGCGGGGCGGATGCACGAAGAAGTAAAAGTGCTGGCATGTTCTCGGACACTCTTCTGTGGGGCAAGCTTCCACTGCTTCCGGATCTACACCTTATCCTTCTCCTAAGGAATGATCAGTTGATCAGTTGGGTTCTTTTTAATTCTCATGTCGCAAATCTCTTTTTCGTATATGGGAATGTATCTTCTTGGATTTTTGAACCCCTTCAATGAAATATATTTTGGTTTATATAATTGAGTGTTTTGCCTGTTCTCTACATTATATGAATATGTTAAATTCATTTTAGGTGTGGTAAGATAAAGTGTGTAGTTAAGTTACAAGGTTAGTTTTTACCTTGTGTAACCTTTGAGGGTGTTCTCACACTGTTAATTACTCCCTGGCCAGAGGGGAATTATCGTTGCGGGCCTGATATTTGTTGTGAATGTATCGGGCACAAAGCTCGATAAATCCTGTTCCAAAGAAAATAATTTATCATGTTGGACATCTTTTTATTATGAATAATCTTCAGGTCACACACTCATAGACACTTAGGTGGATTACTCGGAGAGATTTCACTTGTTATGTTTTGTCCAGTATGGTGCTTGCCTCCAGTTTATGAAGCTGGTATTGATTGCATGATCTATTGCAGCAGCATGCTGCGGTCCTTGAAGTATTTAAGGATGGTGTGGTTTGAGATCTCCGCTCATGTTCCGTAGGTGGTAAGATCTTTTTCCGGCTACATCATGTATGATGTTCGTCCCTCCCCACGTTGGTGCCATCTTTCCTACCTTTCTATCCCTTTGAACCTCCGGGATCTGGCACACATATTGTCCTTCCACAAAGTTCCACAACTTGATCTTTTTGTTATATTCCATGACCAGTCGTCTTTGATAGTTTACCATCCTTTGGAGCACGATTTCCCTTCTTTCTTCCAGATCATCTAGCTTCTCTAACATTAGATATGTGTTTAGCTTCCTTTCCCATGATTCTCTCTTTATGGTGGATATGATGATCTCAGTAGGTATGACCTCTTCAGCACAGCGAGTAAGTAGAAATAGTGATTCACTTGTTGCTTTCCTCCGGGTTATTCGGTAGGCCCATAAGGTATTATAAAGTTTGTAAGACTCTAAACTTTTGCATGGATTTAACTAAAACCATTAGTCAAATTCTACAATGACAGTGTTTACAACTCTAATATTCAAGTACCGTCAACATTTTTAGGTTGCTTGAGTTATAATTGTTAGCGGTGAAATAGGAAGTCTGCCTTATGTTAAACCCTTGGGTACCTAAATAGATATGCATGGAGCTAGACATATTTCTACGCTTTCCCTTAATTTTCAACACATGGCTTACCATTGAAGTCATGCAAATTGTGTTATGTTTAAAACACAAAAGTTTAAGAAACGCGGGGGTCTCCCTTCGTCTTCTCTTCTTAGAAATTTCTTTTTTTTTCTTTGAATCAAAATAGAAATAAAGATAAAATTCAGAAACTAGTTGTGACTTAAACCTGAGAGGAAGAACATATGGTAAGAAATTTATGGAGATTGGGATATTTTGGAATAAAGAACTTGTACAAAAAAATCAGTTGAGAATGATGATGTTGTTGTCATTCAAATAGGTGGTGAATGGGTTAGATTCAAGAGTTGTTAGGAGTCCTAGCACAATAACGAATGTTGGGTTCTTGTTGAATTAGAGTTTTAAGCAAATTGGAAGCTTATTTGGTTGAAGGCTTTAGAGGAGATGCTATGTTTTGCCCTGAGTTCTTGACTGTAAAAATCAGTCCATATCTGATGCTGCTGCCGTTTAGGACGATAACGCATCGGTGAAATTCAGAGAGGTTTTAGAGTTCTTAGGATCAAAAATATTAGGTATTTTCCTGAATACAATGTTGTAAGGGTTTTAAACTATCAAATCAGCGAGAAAACAACCAAGTTGTGAGCCATTGCAGATGGTTTATGGTGATGATTGGTTTGGATTATGAATGTCTTGGGGTCCTAGTGGTACTAGGATTAATGGGATATTTACTTATTTAAGTTTGCAGGGAAGGAGAGCTATAAATAGAGGCTAAAAATATCACAGAAAACTCATCTCTTCATCAACATTAAAGCGCTCAGAACCTGTTCGATGAAATGCTCAACAGAAGAGAAAATTGGTCATAGGTTCTTATCACTTTCCTTGCATTTTTATGAATTTTGATGTGTTTTAATTTATGAAGTGCCTCGCATCAGAATTTTCAATGGCAATAAAAGTGGCGCCAATAAATCAAATGCATGTATCTTTAGCTTGATGTTTTTTATTTTTCCGATACAGATTGAGAACGAATATGATCCATTCAGTCATGCATTCGGAGATGCAGGTCACACATACATTAATTGGGCTGCGAATATGGCAGTTGGAATGCGCACTGGGGTGCCATGGGTGATGTGCAAGGAAGATGATGCTCGAGATTCTGTGGTAAGCAGCATTGTACTTTTCCTTACTTCCATTACCACCATTTCTTCAGGAGTTCTTGGACTTCAATGAGTTTATCTCTCCACAATAACATAGTCAATAAACAAATTCTGTGTTTCTTTTTCAAATTGGCCTCACAAGCTCTGTATTATATTCATCGCTTATTCTTTTGTTAAATATCGTTACGAATTTGTGAGTTGATATATTTTTGTGCTTTTGTAATGCAGTTGTCATAGATTGACTATATTGTTGCAGAGAGCTCATTCAACTTATACGATTCGGTCATTGCCTGTGTGAATTAGAGTGCTTGAATTTATGTACAATACCTGATTTACTAGATTTTTGTTGTTAAGAACTACTTATATGATGTTATTGTGATTTTTCCTTAATTTAGTTTTACTGTTTCTGCAACTAACCTTTCCTCATAATGTATATATTTCCAAGTTTTTCACTTCGAAACAAACCATTTAACATGCTATTAAGCTATTTTACTGGGAACACTGAATCTGTCATTTTGTGTACATTATGTAGGACTGTGAAATGAAGAATTGTATGCATGGCATCCGACTATAAGGTAAATAGTTGTCATTTCTTTTTACTATGCGTTTCATCTAAACCAATAGTTGTGTTTCAGATTTATTTTTTTAGGGACCGCAGCGGTGATCATCGATGCTTATATGTTGTACTTGAAAACGTGGAGCTCAAATGCAGAAGTTCAGTTGAGTTACCTTTTTTTCCTTATGTTGTTTTTGCGTAGTGCTTCATTTAGAGTGGGTATTTCATATACTTTTTCAATATTGCATATTCTCTTTCTTTATCTGCATGGACAGGTTACTTCTCTAAGTGTAATTGTGGTATTAAGGAAATAGTCGTCGCCTTATGTTTTGTACAGTCATAGGCTTTATATAGAGTAAAGATAAACAAATATCTTGCTAATGTAAATGCACTGCTATAGTACATTACTTTTTGTTTCTCAAGGATATCTAAAAAGTAATCATGCTAATCTGCTATATGCATATAAAAGGGTCCTTCACAGACCGAGTCACTAAACTACGATAAGCAGAGACATGCATGCTTAAACATCCTTTCTATAATGACACAGTCCGCAGGTACTGGTAAGGTTTATCACTCCTCTAAGCACTTATCTTATATCTCATTGAAGTATCCCACCAGGCCTTTAACCCCTATCATTCAATGTCAGTGTTCCATGATACCTTGAACAACTACCAATAAGATTTCTCAATTTATGAAGCATTGAAAATTCTGAGATGTTTTTTTTTGTAAGTAGTTCTCAGCAAATGCCGACAAACTGATTTTCTAATACTAGGTGTAACTTACTAATAAATAACTAGACTACGAAAATATATAAGTACTGATCTGTAGTTGTTGCTACATAAATTAGCACAACGGTACATGTGATACTGATATAAATTTCATAGTATAAGTTAATGGAGTAGAAAATTTCTCTAACTTTCATCGTCATCTATATTTCATCAGTCATCTAGAGTCATCAGTCATGCTAGAGTGATATTTATTGGGTCTACAAGCGAACCTTACATTACACATGTGATTCTTAGTTTTGTGAGAAGTGATAAAAGCAACCCTTCCTAAAAAAACAGGGTATTGTTTATTCTGGGCTTGAACCTATTCATCTGCAAATTATATTACTCATTTGACATTACAATTGTTTTATCCGCATGACAACCAATTTCAGCATTTTCTA
Organism: Papaver californicum; assembly: GCA_023531435.1. Taxonomy (NCBI): domain Eukaryota; kingdom Viridiplantae; phylum Streptophyta; class Magnoliopsida; order Ranunculales; family Papaveraceae; genus Papaver; species Papaver californicum. Next base: position 5,751,632 of record JAJJMC010010584.1, read on the forward strand.
AACTCTAATATCTATAATATACTTCTATTTAACCTCTAATATCTATAAATTACTTCTGAAAACCTTGCTTATATATGATTCTTAGTTGAATTGATTAGTTCTGTCTCTCTTTCTCTGCTAGGTTATAATGGCTAAAAACAGGTGTTATAGTTCTGATTTGCAGCTTCATCAGAATTGCATATGCCAATGGTATTCTGTCTTATTGTTTAGTGAAAACGAGTGAATAAAAGCAGTATTTGAAGGAGACGGTGAAATTTCACACCTATATATATGAATGATAGTATTTAAAAGAGGAATGAAGTTTTGGATGAATCTATGTATTTACCAAGAAAAAATTTTCTATTGGATTCCAACTACTAACCAGTTAAACAGTTGTGTGTGGGTAAAAATAATTAGAGGGTAAAAAGGGAAAAGTGATGGAGTAGACTATTGCTAGTTGAACCAAATCGTTCAAAGAGCAAATTGATTGAAGATAAAATTGCTTAAACACCAAACATTTGTACTGTATAAGTACTTTTAAGATGCGAGAGATCAATCTGTACGAAATTGGTCTAAATCAAGAAATGACAGTTTTAATTTCGCTTCGGTCACAAAGGAAGGAGAAGGGTGGATCTGTAGGGAGGGAAGCAGAGAGAGTATTGAGATCAATGGAATTGAATGTTAATGATGACGAGATGTGTAGCACTGTTGAGAAGATGAAAATGAGTTTTCTGAGAATCTCTAAGATGATAGCTCTGTGATCATTCAAGTGTTTATGAGATAAAACTCTTGTCTTTTAGTTCTTAATTTTTAAAAAAAAAAACTTTTTTTTTTGTCGATAGATCGAAGAACCTATTTATAGAAGTGGAAGTTAACACATGGATCTCGTAAGTGGTGGCAGTCGCAGAGAAGTGGGAATGTAGAGAAGTAGAGATCATGTTGATAACCGACTTCATTATGTTAGTGGGATTTGACATTTATACGACCGTTATTCCATTCACTCCTTCAACTGCCGACGCGATTTTTATATTTTCTCGTGGTGGATGTGTTGTTACACCGCACGTGTTGTAGGCTGCCAGACCAAAACCCTAGTGAGTATCCCCCATGTGACATGATCGATGTCTCGAGCATGGTTGAGTCTATTTTATAGACGTATATTAATTGGTCAGTTGTTGACCTAGCTAGACTGTTAGTCTTAGCATATTGACGAGTCTCATATGTTGACTCATAAATGGATGAAACATAAGATGTATGCTGAGACAAGTAGTGATGCTTATAGACATTGAGAGTCTGATTGATATTGACATTAATAGTTGTAGCGTATCATCGTGTCAGCTGAAGCAGCAATGACACTCGAATGATTTTGTTGGATCAGTAAGTGTAGGTTTGATGAGGTTGATGGATCGTGAGAGACCAATATGCAAGTACATTTTACAATGTTGAGCATCAAGTCGTATGAGCACTTAGTCACGTGACTGCCAACTCGCTCGAGTGCTAACTCGTATGAGCGCCAAAATATTTAGTTTCATCTTTTTGTCTGTTTGTTCGGTTAACAAAGTAGAGAAACCAAGACTATTTTAATTATTGGTAGCATGACCAATTAAATTATGCTCTTTAATTGATTAAGCAATAAGGAAGCCCTAATATGACAAATGAACCAAATGGTAGATGGACCAACCGGCAGATGAAGGACTAGTAGAAGACCTACTAGAGAAGAGATGGTGGAACCCATAGAAAAGGGAGGACTGAGAAAGGTGGGACCAGCCATGGGTCGTATAGCACGTGTTTGATGGTCGTAAGACCATGCTTCGTGTATCATGTCGTCTCTCTAGCAATATATTGATATATATTTGGTGTAAAAACCAATTGATGTGAAGACCAACTGATGTGAAGACAAAAAATTTAGAAAATTAAAATAATGGTATTTCAATATATATTAGATGGTCGCGGGACCATTTTACATTGTTGTGTACAACTGTTTTGGTCTTTGAAGCTATTTGGAATTTTTGAATTTGGTAGAAGCAAAAGAGTTTTAATAGAAAGAGGAAACCCTGGATAATAGTAATAAAAACCGAGAAATATGAGATTAGGGACCGGCCAAGGGTGGCCGGCCGGTTGGCAGCGGTGATAGACACATTTTTGTGTATGATTTATCTCAATTCTTTATTTTGTTAGTGCCCGTTTTTGTACATATTATGGTGTTTTTATGTATATGTAGGTGTTTTGGGGAAATAAATATTTTTGGAAAAATTGGTTCGAAAAATTGTTAAAGGCACCCGAAAAATTGCTAAAGGCACCCCTATAATATATGCTAAAGGGACCCCAACAGAGGATAGGGGCACTCCATCTTCTTCTCAAATTCAAAATCAGAAATTGGCGGGAAAATATTTGCAGACAGAGATAAATTTAGGATTTGATTTTTGGAGGTGTTTGGGAGAGATTCAATCGCAAATTTCTCTTGGGATGGACTTAATTAAGCTAAACAGTGAAGGTATAGTTGTTTGATTCGATTAGAATTGGCTGCATAATCACCGATTAAAGAAAACAGGGTGGACATATTCCCGTGAAATATTCTCGGGATTTTTCCGACTTATTTAGGAGTTTGTGTGTGGCTGGATGGAGTTGGACGGGGTTTAGAAGGTGTTGGCAACATGCTTGAATGTGCCAGCTGGGATAAAACCGCGTAAAGAAGATTAAAAAGGAAATTATCCTGTAACTTGGAAAGAGAATAAAAAAGAATTATTTTGAGTTATTACGTGTGATTCTTGGACCCTGTTAAGTATAAATAGGGGTGATTCGAGTCAGAAACGAGGGGGAAAAGTTTAGGGAGAGCAGAGGAAAGAAAATCAGAGTTGCAGGCAAAGTTTGTTGTTGCTGCTAGAGGAAGAACATAAGATTGTGAAGAATAGTCGTTTATTTCAGAGTGTCATTTATTTCCAAATATCCTGTAACAGTGAAGTTGCAACGTATATTTTGAATTAGCAACAGTTGTTTTGTAACAGAGAATTTGTAGCGCCTAAAATACGTTGCGAATTCCCGGTTTTTATTGTTTTCTATCCTTTTCATTTTTCTATATACTTTTGAGCTATGAAATGTTATTTTGAAAGAGTGTACATCATAAGGAGCTAAACCCCAACCTCTAGGACGATGGAGGAAGCCAAATTTTCTTAATAAAATGGTATTATTTTATCTAATATTTGTGTTAAATTCTTTATTTGATTTTTGTATTAATTTGGAATTGAATTTAATGATTTTTATTGATTAGTCGTGATTTCATTTGATGGTACATGCTTGGTCTAGGTATTTTTGATGTTCCATTCTTAAGATTTACGATTAAAACTGTGAAAATCTACTTATCTAGGCAAGAATAGAATCAACTTGAATGCTAGAGTTACACAATTATTAGAAATTAAATCTTTTGATATTGGTTTTCGATTGGAATCCTTAGTCCCAGTTTCTCTACAATCTTAAAATCAACTTTTAATTGAAATTAGTATTAGGAATTAAATCTAAAATCAACTTTCACAAGTCTTCAACGAATCTTACTTATAACTTTCTAAAACACAGCAATTTTTTGCGCCGCTGACGCGGAATTGTTTTTAGGTTTAGAGTTTTAGATTTATATTTAAGTTTTTTTTTTCTTTACTAGTATTTTTTTTTTTTTAGATTTTTATTATTTTGTTCTATTTTACGTTTCTTGGGTATTTATCTTTTTTGCTATAAGTATTGGATTTTGGAACGAAAAGAAATTGAGCCAAAGATTAATGACTTGGAGTTCAAGTTAAAGCTAAAAGAACGGAAAAGAAGACAAAAATTTATTTTTTTATTATTTTTTATTTTATTTTTTAGATTTTATTTGTTTCTCTTTTTAGAAAATTGTATTATGAAATCTTTTATTATTTATGTAGTTTTTCTTTTATTTTTGGGCACTTTTGGACTTTATTTTTTGGGACTTTGGACATTATTATTATGTTAAACCCTAAGGAAGGGTAAAATTTAAATATAAACTGCAAAATAGAAGGTCGACAATTACAATATTGTCTTGGCCCTTCGGGTTCGTACACTGACATAGGAGTCGGTGGCCCGAGTTGACTACAACCGATTCATCCTCCGTTTGTTACGGGAGGTAAGACTCGATCAACCCACGAATCCGCTGCAAGTGGGCTTACTGTATTCCTTCGTATGTATATATGTTGAGAAACTAAATACATATTTATTTTCTAGTAAAGGGCAAGGACTGACCATATAAGATAAGGACTCGGATTTTATCACTGTTTCCTTCTTGCCCGCCTTAGGAACACGTTACCGAACACGAACCTAATCCTTAAAATTTGACTAGAAAGAAGACCGATAGGGTAACGAGCTTATTAGAAAATCTTTCGGAAGGATTTTATTGGTTACTTTGTTAGCTCAACTCAAGGATCAGGATGATTATTTTATGTTGGTTTGCGCCGCTTTGTAACCTAAGGAAACATTTTCCAAAGAGGTAGGATTATCCAAGCTCCATAGAGCTTATCTTGCTTCTCTTCGATCAACTTAATCTAATTCATATCGGTTCAATAGGTTTGCTAAAACTATAACTAGTTGCCTTTTGGAAGAATAGAAGCTGGTCTAGAAACAATCTAAGTGGAGCCATCATACTTTTTGTTTGCAAGATTAAATAAGTTTGCTTGGTCGAGTTAGCCTTGCTTGTGTTTGTTTAGAATTCCTTTCCAACTATGAGTTATTTTATTGTACCATGCCGCCTAAATCCTTAAGTGAGCGTGCCTGGAGAAGAGATCTTATTGGTCGTTTGATCAGTGATGAGAATAGAAACTCTGTTTTGAAATCGAGAATTTAGGAAACCCTTCTTTTGATAGCCCTATTTTTGGAAACTTTAGTTTTGAGAATTTGTCTCTTAGTGAGGAAGTTATTCCTAGTATTCCGGTTTTTCCAAAAATGGCAACTTTAAAAGATTTTTTGAATCCCACTAGGACTAGTTGTCCATCATGTATCAAGCTAGCTGCTACTGAAGCGAACTACGAATTGAAACCTGAGACCATACAGATGATCGCAATATTCTTGTGAAAAGAAAATGAAAACCGTACCTTCACATTAGGGATTTTATGGAAATATGTAGTACCCTAAAAATTCACAAACTTACTGATGAAGCTTTGAAACTTAGGTTGTTTCCGTTTTCCTTGAGAGACAAGACCAAATCATGGTTACATAGTTTGCCATCTGATTCCATTGAAACATATGAACAAACAACTTACAACTGCCTGTTTTCAGAAGTTTTTTCCTGGGCACAAAACATCATTTAGTAGGCACCAGATTTGCACATTTTCTCAACATGAGGGAGAATCTTTGTATATGTATTTTGAAATGTTCAATGATTTATTATCACAATGTTCACATCATGGTTTAGAAAAAGTAAGGCTAGTTCATATCCTCTACGAGGGTTTAGATTATTCGAAAACAACCATGGTTGAGTCTTTATGTACAGGTGGATTTTGAAGATAAAACTGTTGATGGTGCGATGACATTTTTGAATGAATCGCCGAAAAAACCCAACAATGGGAAAATAGTAGGGAGCCCCAGAAAAAAATTCTTCTAAGTAGAGGAAATGTCAATAGGGTAGAAGGATCTTTTGAATCAGATGCCAAAATAGCAGCTATGTCAAAAAGGTTAGAAGCTTTAGAACTGAGTCAATCTAGTTGTGGAATTGAGCCCAAGTCATTTTGGGAAGGACATACTATTGAATAGCAAGCCCATGCTATTTATAATAACACTAGATTCGATAACCGTCATAAGTTTGACCCATATTCAGAAACTTATAACCCTGGTTGGAAAAACCATCCAAACCTTTCTTGGTCTAAGGGCCAGAGTCAAGTTCAGTCTAGTAACTTTCAGATTCCACCAGGTTTTGGCTATACTAAGAATCCTCCAGGACCAACACAATTTCAGAGCCCTTCATATAAGAAGACCATGAGTTTAGAAGAATCTCTCACCATGTTAGCTCAGAACACTACTAAGTTTCAGCAATCGGTTGAACAAAGTTTACAGGCTAATAATAAGAATGCACAGGAAAACAAACATGCTATTTCCGATCTTCGAATCCAGGTTAGTCAGATAAATGAGTCTTTGAGAGAAAAAGGTAAGTTTCCTAGTCAAACACAACCTAACCTTAGAGGAGTTCATAAGTTATCTTCTGGTGAGAAATCATCAAACCATGTGAATTCAATTAAAACTTTTAGGAGTGGTAGAGTGGTAGACAATAAGGTAACCATGCCCGATAGTGAACATGATGTAGTTCACCCTTCTGAGCCTGTAGCTGAAGAGACTGATAAAGTTTCTAAAGAGTCCAATGCGGTTCCCGCTAAGCCCGATTTTGTGCCCAGAACCCCATTCCCACAACTTCTAATACAAACTAGGAAGGAATTCAAATTTAATGATATATTGGAGATTTTTAAGCAAGTCAACATCAATTTTCCTTTATTAGATGCAATTAGGTAGATTCCTACTTATGCCAAGTTTCTTAAGGATCTTTGTACACGAAAGCGAAAGCTTAATGTACAGAAAAAAGCCTTTATAGTTAGTCATGTAAGTTCAATTATTCAGAACAACACAACTCTTAAGTACAAAAACCCAGGTTCCCCTACAATTTCTTGCATAATAGGTAACTACCATGTAGATAAAGCATTACTTGACTTAGGAGCCAGTGTGAACTTACTTTCGTACCATGTGTAGCTCTATCTAGGACTTGGTGACTTAAAACCTACCCAGATAACACTTCAGTAAGCTGATAGGTCTGTGAAAATTCCTCGTGGTATTGTCGAGGATGTTCTTATTGAGGTCAATAGGTTTATTTATCCTGTGGATTTTGTTATCCTAGATACCCAACCTGTCCCTGACCCAGAAAACCAGATACCTGTGATATTAGGTCGCACGTTTTTAGCTACATCTAATGCGATCATTAATTGTCGAAATGGTATTATGAATTTATATTTTGGTAATATGACTATTGAGCTGAATATTTTCAATATTAGTAAGAAACCCCCTGAGCTAGATGACACGTGCATTGAAGAGGTTAACATGATATGAACATTAGTTCAGGAGTCATTACCAAACATCTTATCTGAAGATCCATTAGAGAGTTGTCTATCTCATTTTGGCTTATATTTTGATAATAATGGCACCATTGATCAAGTGAATGCTCTATTAGACTCTACCCCTGTGTTAGATACTAATAGATGGAAAGCTAAGTTCGAACCACTGCCAGTTTCTAATTCTACCTTAATTCCTTCTTTAGAAAAGCCTCCTAAGTTGGACATCAAACTGTTCCAGATACTCTGAAATATGTGTTTTTAGGCCCATCTGAGACTTTGCCTGTAATTGTAGCATCCGACTTGGATAGTGATCAGGAAAATAGGCTAATGACCGTACTTAAAGACAACAAGGAAGCTTTAGGGTAGACCTTAGCAGACATTAAGTGTATAAGTCCTACTGTTTGTATGCATCAGATTCATTTAGAGGATGACACCAAACCTTTCTAGGGAGATGCAACGTCGACTGAACTCTAACATAAAAGAAGTAGTTCGAAGTGAGGTGCTTAAGTTGTTAGACACAAATATTATCTACCCCATTTCGGACAGTAAGTGGGTCATCCCCGTTCAGGTTGTTTCCAAGAAATCTGGTATCACTGTAGTCCAAAATGATAACAATGAGTTAATCCCAACCCGAGTGACCACGAGGTGGTGTATTTGTATTGACTATAGAAAATTGAACAAGGTCACAAGGAAGGACCACTTTACCCTTCCTTTCATCGACCAAATGCTAGAGCGATTATCTGAATATAATCATTATTGCTTGTTAGATTGCTACTCTGGTTATAATCAAATTTTTATTGCCCCAGAAGACCAAGAGATAACTAATTTTACCTATCCCTTTGGTACCTTTGCGTATAGACGCATGCCTTTCGGGTTGTGTGATGCGCGCGCTACTTTCCAACACTGCATGTAATGTAGTTTTTAAATAGTAGTAAAAGGTTCGATACTCAGACTTGTAAATATTTGATTTCTAAACCTAATTTTTAATAACTAAAAATAAAACAGATTAAAGTAAAATTGATTTCAAATTATAGGAAGGGATGAGACTAAGGATTCCACCATTAACCAATTTTTCAAGTGATAAAAATCTTGCAACTCGTATTTTCAGTTTATCCAAAATATTTCCGAAGTTAGATTTTCAAAATAATAGTTGTAAATCGAAAGCATGAGACATCAAAAGCTCTAAGCTCAGCATGATTCATCAAAAGAGAACACAACTAATTGATAAAAACCATTTTTTTCCAATTTTAATTCAAAGCAAATAATAGTAAAAGAATTACAAAAAATAAATAAAATAAGAATTACCACTTTATTATTGGAAAAATAGTTTTCTCAGTCGCCCCAGTGATGGTGATTAGCTCATCATGTTGGAAACACTCTCAAAATAGTTTTTCATAGCTCAAAAAGTGTTTACAAAGAAGAAATAAAAGTAACACAGAAGAACTGATACGCTTATAAGCGTTACAAAGACTGTTCTCTGTGTTGCTGAAGAAGACAGAAATAAAGTACGGACCCTGGACACTGTAGAAATATGAAAGAATAAGCGACAGGTTCAGCGACAGTTATGTTCTTCACCTTCTTCTTCACCAGCAGAATTTCTCTCTCTTCCCGGAATTTTTCTCTTCGATCCTAAATGATTTTTTCTTTGGTTTCTTTGATATTTATAGGTTTGGGGAACCTTAATCGATAAGGACAGCAAGAACCATCCAAATCCAACTCCAATTCCTGTGACAATCCTGAACAGAGAAGGATTATATTTCCGGCAACTGTGTTGATTCTCCAAAGATTTTTATGGCGTAAAACTCTCATTCTGACGTGTGTATAAGCAAGTATAGATTGTTTCTTCATTCTGGTAACTTTAAATCACCTAAAAAACTCTTAAAACTCGGTTCAGAAACTAATCCAAAGTCTATTTTACATGTGAAGAACATTTCCCACTCTTTTTTGAATTTTGAATTTAAAGAAGGGGTGCCCCCAATCCAACTGGTGGGTGCCTTTATCACTTTTGCTGGGTGCCTTAAGTAATTTTCCTAGGTGCCTTTATCACTTTTTGAGCCGATTTTTTCACAAATATTTATTTCTCGAAATACCTACAAAGACATAAAAACCCATAAATATTACAAAATCGAACACTATCAAAATAGATAATCGAGCACAATTTAGACACAAAAATATGTCTATCAAACACCCACAAACTTAATATTTGTTAGTCTTCGAGAAAATATAATCTATAAAATAAAATAAAATCCTAACTCACCTTCGTAGGAATCGCGACTACATTTAGAATATGCAATAAACCTTTAAACCTCTAGGTGTCCCTAGTGGACGAGTTTTGTCTCGTGAGGGTTTACAAGAGGTATACCCATAAAACCTTTACTCCCAATCCTAGCTACTCGTGAACGATTGAGGATAAACACTAAACAATCTATTTAGTTGGCATACTAAATTCTTCGGTTCTGGGAATCATTACCCTATATGAGTCCAATTGTTGTACACAAGTTTTAATCATTACCCTATAAGAAAACAAACCTCTACTCAGATAGTCTTTCAACCACAATACTCAGAATATATCAAAGTTCAATCACATGGAAAGATTTAGAAGATGGATATAGAGATGATAAAGTTTGCGCATGTTGACTAAGGTGAACGGTGTTTCCTATATATGTCTGAAGGTCAGTGCCAGAATGAATCCTAATGGATTAAGATACATGGTCTTAATCTTAATACTAATATCGATTCAACTGGTATATACAAGGGTCCCAGCGATCGATTTATTGAAAATAGAACAATTATAAATGTACTGAAAACATGATTGGATCAAATTGAATCCTAGCGCATGGTCCTTTTCAGCAGATTACATGATAGTTCCCATGGATCCTACGTTCCACGCTTGCTTAGGAGACTGAGACAGGGAGAACACACACATATTGTTATCAAAGTGTCAATACTCGATTTTTTTTTCTCAATAAAATAAGATAAAAATAATGGGGCTTGATCTCAAACACTCTATTTCATCCTGGCGGTGATAACAATTCGATACTGGCGCCCCACCAAATCACTTAGAAAAACACAAAAACTTGCAAAAATAAAAACAAAAGGTGATATGGTTGAGAAAGATTCCGAGATATGGTGACGACTATCATGTTATTTCTAACACCTTAGCTAGGTATCCTTTCATGAATAGACCATTTAGCTGGGCACACCAATTCTTATAGAAAAAGAACTAAGTTTCCATCTACCTAGAATGGTTAGTGTCATCCCGAATTATTCACAAGTTTCTAGATTTGGAGTTTCATATATCAACTTAAAAGTTTCTCCCTTACCCCCAAACTTAAATCTGACATTGTGCTCAATGCTCTAAAGATGAATGATTAAAAATATGAATAAGAAGAAACTGTTACCAATCGAAGGAAAGAAGTTAAGGAAAGATATTACCGTGTCGCATGAGCATGGGTTACCTCCCAAGAAGTGTTAATTTTAAAAGTCTTCAGCCAGACTAAGAAAGAATTAGTCACCTCATAAAATCATATAGCAATAGTTAGAAAAATTGTGGGTCATCTGAATCAAATAGTGCTATCACAAATAAAAGTAAACTACAATAGGCCAAGAAAATGGACAAATCGAGTACACCCTTATCTAGTTTTATGTTTACGACAACTGCATCTAGCTGTGGTTCAGGTTTAGGCTCTATAAAAGGGTCTTAGATAAAATATTTCCATGGGATGGATTTCCTCGTATGCAGGGTCAACAGGATCAGGATGTAAAGTATGGAATAACTCAACTAAGAACTTAGAAGCACATAATAATAACCTGAATAACTGTGGATCCTCAGAGTCAATCATATTTGACTCACACAATTGAATACTATGAAGGTGGTCATTCTTAAGCAAATGTGTCGATTCTAACTCCCTAAAGTAATTAGGCTTAGTCTCAAAACTTAATAACTGACACATTTGAAATTCTAACGTTCCCACATATGGAAGAAAATATTTTGGTGGGAAAACAAAGTCAATCTTGGTATTATCGCATATGTAAACCACATCGACCAGAGGATGGGTTTCTAACAACTGAACTTCTTTCTAGACATTACCAGGCTCAGGAAACAGTTCTTGAAGATAGTCTCTTAATATGGTAGAGGCACAAACATCAAGTCCCAAGAGAGGGACTTTTAAAAGAGTCAAAGGTAAAGCACATGGAGAATGATAATCACCCCAAACTTAGAATTTTGGGTGTCTCTAGATAGACTAGTCACAATTTCCATATTTCTAGATCATCAGATTCCTGAAAATAGTCAATTGATTCTTCTGAGTTACAATAAAGTGGTGCATCCTCACTTATATTTAAAATCTCTACGGGTCTATCTTTGTTATCTAAGACTATTGTTTCTAAATCGTTGGACTCTAAAACAGTATTCTCAGGATAAACCCGTTCCTCTAAGCCATTATCGACTTCTAAACAAGAAAATTCAACATAGTCTAAAACAGTGGTATCTTTAGTCAAATCCTCTTCCTTTTGAATAGGTGAATAATCATTAAAATTATTTGGATCTGAACCACAAATAACACTAGCATCATGAAGCACAATTGGAGTGTTCAAGTTCTTCATCAACACTATCCTCATCATCATAATAATATGAAGATGTTTGAACCTCGTCTAAATAAGTAGTGTTATCAATTCTATCCTCATCCTCTTGACTAGGTGAATAATTATCAAGGGTAGCACTATGTTGGAAATTAAGATCATTTTGAGCAATATTAAGATATTCTTTGCAAAAATTTCATTCACACTTAATACGAACCTATTTCTATCCTCAGTCATCTCCTTTATGATTCTTCTTGTATCCTCGGTGCACTTCTTGATAGAATTTTCTAGTGAAAAAACTAGATCATAAGTGCTAGATCGCAACTTCTCATGTGATTCTTCTAGAGGAATAATAGGTTCATTATAAGGACTACTAGGTTGCACTTGTTTTAGGGCATCCCTCCAAGACAAAGAACTCGAATCATCATAGGGAGTACTAGATTGCATCTGCTTAGGGTATCCCTCCAAGATAAAGAACTAGAATTTTTCTCATGTGATTCTTCTAGAGAAGGATTTGGGTTATCATAGGGAGTACTAGATTGCATCTGCTTTAGGGCATCCCTCCAAGATAAAGAACTCGAATTTTGCTCACTTTTATATTCATTAGACGTTTGTATGTACGAATAGTAATTGGGATCACCCTGATATGAGTAATAACCTCCAAAAGGTTGGTGGTGATACCGACTACTATCCACACAATGTTGATAGTATGGATAATGTCTATTTTGAAATTCAGTCGGATATTCATTGTATTGGTCCTCATAATACTAGTTCGACATTTTCTAAAAACTTCCTAATATATTAAAAAAAATTTAAGAAAATAAATTCTAACAGGGGGTTTTAAACGTACACAAACAAGGCCGACTCAAACAAATCAAACTTATTGAGTCTAGCAACCAAAAAGAATGATGGCTCCACTTAGATTTTTTCTAGACCAGCTTTTATTCCTTCGAAAGGCAACTAGTTACAGTTTTAGAAAACCTCTTAGAACGATCTGAATTAGATTAAGTCGAAGAGAAACAGGATAAGCTCTAAGGAGCTTTGATAACCCTCTCTCTTTGGAAACTTTTCCCTGGGTTACAAGGCGACTCTAATCAACTTAAATTAATCTTCCTGAACTTCGAGTTAGGCTAACAGAGTAACCAATACAGTCATTTTGAATGAGTTTCCTATAAGCTCGTTACTCAATCAGTCTCTTTCTAGTCAAAGTTTTAAGGATTAGGTTCGCGTTTGGTAACGTGTTCCTAAAGCGGGATGAAGGAAACAGTTATGAAATCCGAGTCCTTATCTTATATGGCCAGTTCTTGCTCTTTACTAGAAAAATAAATCTGTATTCAGGTCCTCAGAAAATATGCACATGAAGGAATACAGTAAACCCACTTGTAGGGGATTCGTGGGTTGATCGAGTCTTACCTCCCGTACCAGACGGGCGATGAACCGTTGAAGTCGACTCGGGCCACCAACTCCTGTGTCAATGTACGAACCCGAGGAGCCGAGACAATATTGTAATTGTCGTCCTTCCCTGTTGCAGTTTATATTTAAATTACCCTTCCGTAGTGTTTAAAAATAATAATAATGTCCAAAGTCCCAAAATAAAGTCCAAAAAGTTTCCAAAAATAAAAGAAAAATTACAGAAATAATAAAAATTTCCTAATACAATTTTCTAAACAAATAAAATCTAAAAAAAATAAAATCTAATTAAAATAAAATTCTTTGTCTTCTTTTCCGTTCTTTAAGCTTTAACTTTAATTCCAAGTCTTTAATCACCAAAGTCTTTGGCTCAATTTTCTTTCAATCCAAAATCCAAAACCTGTAGCAAAAAGAGAAATATCCAAAGAAATGTAAAATAGAACAAAGTAAAAATAATACTACTAAATACAAAAATAAAAACCTAAAAATAAATTTAAAACTCTAAACCTAAGGACAAGTACGCGTCGGCGGCGCCAAAATTTAATGTAGTTTTTAAATAGTAGTAAAAGGTTCGATACTCAGACTTGTAAAGATTCGATTTTTAAACCTAATTTTAATAACTAAAAATAAAACAGATTAAAGTAAAATTGATTTCAAATTATAGGAAGGACTGAGACTAAGGATTCCACCATTAGCCAATTTTTCAAGTGATAAAAATCTTATAACTCGTATATTCAGTTTGTCCAAAATATTGCCAAAGTTAGGTTTTCAAAATAATAGTTGTAAATCGAAAGCATGAGACATCAAAAGCTCTAAGATCAGCATGACTCATCAAAAGAGAACACGACTAATTGATAAAAACCATTTTTTCCAATTTTAATTCAAAGCAAATTATAGTAAAAGAATTATAAAAAATAAATAAAATAAGAATTACCACTTTATTATTGGAAAAATAACTTCCTCCGTCGCCCCAGTGATGGTGCTTAGCTCATCATGTTGGAAACACTCTCAAAATAGTTTTTCATAGCTCAAAAAGTGTTTACAAAGAAAAAATAAAAGTAATACAGAAGAATTGATACACTTATAAGCGTTACAGAGACTGTTCTCTGCGTTGCTGAAGAAGACAAAAATAAAGTACAGACCCTTGACGTTGTAGAAATATGAAGGAATAAGCGACGGGTTCAGCGACAGTTTTCTGGAGACTTATGTTCTTCACCTTCTTCTTCACCAGCAGTATTTCTCTCTCTTCCTGGAATTTTTCTCTTCGATCCTAGATGATTTCTTCTTTGGTTTCTTTGCTATTTATAGGTTTGGGGAACCTTAATCCGTTATCCTTAATCGATAAGGACACCAAGAACCATCCAAATCCAACTCCAATTCCCGTGACAATCCCGAACAGAGAAGGATTATATTTCCGGCAACTGTGTTGATTCTCCAGCGACTTTTACGGCGTAAAACTCTCATTCTGACGTGTATATAAGCAAATATAGATTGTTTCTTCATTCTGGTAACTTTAAATCACCTAAAAATCTCTTAAAACTCGGTTCAGAAACTAATCCAAAGTCTGTTTTACATGTGAAGAACATTTCCCGCTCTTTTTTGAATTTTGAATTTAAAGAAGGGGTGCCCCCAATCCAACTGCTGGGTGCCTTTATCACTTTTGCTGGGTGCCTTAAGTAATTTTCCTGGGTGCATTTATCACTTTTTGAGCCGATTTTTTCACAAATATTTATTTCTCGAAAATACCTACGAAAATATCTTAGATTAAACATTTCCAATTTGTATTAATAATGTTATTTTATGTGTTTGTAGGTCTTTTCGGGAAATAAACATTGTTGGAAAAATTGGCTCAGAAAAGTGTTAAAGGCACCCGGAAAAACTACTAAATGCACCCCTCTTTTGGATAAGGACACCCACCTTCTTTATTTGAATTTGAACTTGGCGGGAAGTTTGATTGTCTTAGGTGTGAAGATTCTATTCGGCAATTGTGGAAACTTTCTACGACGTTAAAGATAAAATATTCTCTTGCCCTAATACTAAGAGTTTATGTATGGATGGAGACTCGAAAATAAGAAAGAAAGAAAAAACCTCGTGAATTAAATCAATGAGTTTCTTTTCTTTCTCGGGTATTTGTTTTAAGATGTGGAAACATCGTGTGAAGTTGGGACTCTCGAATAGAAAAAAGTGATTCTTCAAACTTTTATAAGGAAGAAGCAGTTATGATAAGGGAACAAAATAAGAGAGTTGGTTGAGATTGGAAAAAAAATCGGGATCAAAAGTTTCCTTCACGACTGAAAAAAAAGAAAGATTTGAAGAGTTATTACCAAGATTTAGAGAAGATTCGAGGGTTATGTGGGTGATGTAGTATAAATAGAAGAGGTTGGGGAAGCAATGAGGGAACAAATAGCATCAAAAAAACAAGAGAGAAAAATTCATATCGTGTTCTTCACTTTCAGAGAGAAGAGGAAGAAGAAGAAGATACCATACAGGGAAACTGTCGTTCACTATGTTGCCTTTTCTTTTGAATCCAACACCTTCAGCAACAGTTTCTTCAATAATACAACAACATTTTCAGAAGCTTGATACGTCTGGAAGCCGTCGTTCTTTGATTGCATCAACAAGCAGTCTTATTCAACAATTAGAGAGATCTGTTCTTCTTCCACATCACCTCAAATCAATCGTTAAATCGACTAGAAAGTAAAGAAAAATGGTAAGCCTCTTTTCATTAATAAAATCCATGAATTCTCGATCTTCTTTTATTTCTTTTGTTATGAGTGGATAAATAAATTCTCTAGGGTGTAGGAGGAAACTATTTTTGATGTGTAACTATTAGTTTTCAATTTCTTCGATATTTTACTCCATATTTGTGCTTTTCAATGATTAATAATTTTCTCTTCTAAAAAAGCTTCAAAATAATTGTTCGAGATAGTTTTTAGGCTATTGATATTTTATAAGCGAAGGGGAATTAGATTTTTTTTGGCATAACAGCGAAAGTTGTAGTATTAAGTTTTAAAACGATAAATCTTCCAGAACATGAGATTGGGTTCGAAAATTGTTTTGAGTATTTGAGAGTAATAGTTGAAGTAGTGATTAATTAATTTTACAACCATCAAAAAATAGTGGAATCCGAAACCCTAGAATTTTCTCATATTTGTTAATCAACCAAGTTGCTTAGTTATTTTCTTTAAATTTGGTTCATTGAATAGCAACAAAAATTCTTGTCTTAGCAGATAATTAGGTAATTAATTAGAAATATTATAATCAATCTCCATGGACAAACCCGTGCTTGCCGCTTCTACTTTGTAGTTGTCGTGCGATTGCGGCTATAGGTTAAAACCCCATCAAGGAGGATGCTATAAGAGTAAGTATGTCAATAAGATTTCTTGAAAAATAGTTTTGATTAATACTAATTTAAAAATGATTTATTTTTCAGTGGAAAATGGTTCGGCCAGATATGAGGTTGTCCAGGGAAAAAAAATTGAGCATGATGATTGTTATTGCATCTTGGAAAATAATGCCCACGTTTCACCCTATATTATTAAGTGTTTTAATGGAATGTTATGATCTACGTTATTTATTTCCTTCAATTTTATGCTCCGAAAGATGTATTCATTTTCGCTTAAATGAAATTCTTATGAAAGACGTATTCCTTTTTGTTTCAATGAAATTGTTTTATGAAAGCCAAAATCAAAAATTTCCCAAATGAAGTCGTCAAGGTTATGAATATTGACCATGACGACTTCGTATTAAATTTATAATGGTCGGTTAGAGTCGTCATGGTATATGGTATGAACCGATGCGACCCTAGCACTTATTTCAGACAATGATTATTGATTCAAGAGTCGTCATGGTATAGAGATAAAACAATGACGACTCTTACTAAGCAAATCCAGGAAAGGGTCGTCATGGTAATATGTTGAACCATGACGATTTTTCACAGCCTGGTAAAGTTGCAGGTAAGGATCGTCACTGTTGGATGTTGCGACCATGACGTACTATAAAGAATCGTTCATGGTAATAACCTCACGACCATGCAGACCTTCCGCTGTGTCTATGCTTTTCCACAATGATTCAACGAATTTAACCAAAAATTTCACATTCGTAGACTATTAGTAGTTTACATGAGTGTTTTGAGCTATGAGTTCTTTATTTTGAGCATTGGTTTCTTCATTTTGAGCTTGAGATTCTTCATTTGCACCTTTATTT
Organism: Papaver californicum; assembly: GCA_023531435.1. Lineage (NCBI taxonomy): Eukaryota > Viridiplantae > Streptophyta > Magnoliopsida > Ranunculales > Papaveraceae > Papaver > Papaver californicum. Next base: position 5,768,896 of record JAJJMC010010584.1, read on the forward strand.
TCGGCTTCATATATTAACCGATCAGCGTTATATATCAAATCTAATTGAGAATCTAAGTTAATATCAACACAATCATCTTTGTTATTTAAAGCTTCTCCAACATCTGTGTTTCCACTAGAATCACTCATTTTTTTAAACTATAATTTTCACTTTTATCCCTTCAAAAGTCTCTCTTTTTGTCTACTCATAAAACAAAAAAAAAATCTCCAACTTTAATCCTAATTATAATCTATATAACTATTATAATTTAATCTAATTAATTAACTAAATTAATTATGTATTAGGATTAATTAAATAAGGACGGTTTAACTATTTTTAAATATATATGACTAGAGAATAAGGATATTATTATTGTGTGACCAGCCCCAATCAAACCAGAAATCCAGGAATATTAACTCCTATGTTGATCATTTTTCGATTACAAAACCCCAAAGAAAATACCATCCACGTTTTAGATAAGTTACACCTAATTATTAATCCTAATTCCTACATCCCATATATATATTGATGTAACGCTAATTAAACTCGGTGTAATGAATTAAATTAAACTCAAACAGAAATGTCTTTGTACAAGTGGTATTACGTAAAAGCCAAGTGGGAAGAGAGAGAATAAGAAAAGGAAACACCACCGACAAAAACTTCTGAAGCACTGTCTGTCTCAAAAACCTAACCATCGTTATACTTGGCTAGTTTACCTAATCCCGTCAGTGGTTAAGTAACGGCGACAAACACCTCTCCTGAGTGCATCCACATTCATGAACTGATCAAACTAGTAAATATTTGAAAATTTATCTTTTAGGATATAAAACACAATAATAGAAGAGTAAAATATGATCAAACGTAAGTGTAATTAAGCGTTTGAAGGGATGATTATATAAATGAACGCCCAAATCAATTATTTCAAAAAGGATTTGTAATGGGGCGGTTATGTAGATGAACTTCCAAATGAATCCATTATAAAAAGGTCTATAGTGGGGCGGTTATGTAAATTAACGTCAATTATAGGCGTTATTTTGGTTTACGAAACGTACGTTGTGTTTACGCCTGATATGAGACGTACGACTATGTTAACGTTTATTATCAAACATTACTATATTTGTGCTCTACCAAATTTGATTATGGTCGAATTTCAGATTAAAATTTAATCCCAAATCCTAACAAACTCGACCAAATTTAGTTATAGTTCATCCCACTGTGATTAGTTCAACGACCAAATATAAATTTAGTCCATTATTTAGCTGCATGACCGTAGACGTTCTAAGGAATATTAAAAATATAAGGAAGGAGAAATATAGCCGTCAAATGTCTCGTTACTTCTCGTGGGATTATTTCTACTTGGGATTTAGGGTTTCAGAAGAAATGAAATGTATATTGTTGGTGCTTTTTATTTAAGCCTACCCTTCAGACAACTACAGCTCAGCGTGTTAAAGTAGACGCGACGACAACTCCCTGGCCCTACTGCTATTAAAACTATATTCTATGTCTTTTTATGTAGTAATTGCGGTCATTTTACTTATTAGAAATTGAGAATCTAACTAACTGGTTAGAAATTAGAATGGTGATATTTCTCATACCCGAAAGTCATTTACAATCCTTTGTATAAGTGAGCTGTAATTGATGGTCCTATATTTTTTAACCCATGTTAGTACCCTGGACTGGAGGCGCATATACATTTCCCTTGCTGATTGTGTTACGTTACTCAGCTTAGCATGAGCCATTTTAATTTTGAATATGATGAGTACGAGAACAAGTACATAATTTGTAAGCCACAAATATCAAGTGAACGTGTAAAATTTTGCCGAGAAGAGATAGAAATTATGCAGGAGCTTTATAAAATGTTTGAGGTCCGTCAGCTATTGACTATATCTATATTATACTAATTAAAGCCAGATACATATACATACATAACATACATGATCTCAGACTCAGATCAGAACTCTCATTTAAACCACCGAAACACCTACTCAAACTAAAGCAGTGGACTTAATAATGTGGACCCTACATCCCAGCCTGGTCTGAATGAACTGCTTCGATATGACTTCACCTTCTTCTTCTTTCTAGTTCCGCGTTTAGTCCCACAGTTTGCCAGCTAAGCAAATGCCGTCTAAATACAGCGGATTTCACGCCTCACTACCAAACCCAATTTAATACTGTATTATTCACTTTCAAGTCCGCGTTCTCATATAACCAAAACAAGCCAATACCATTAAAACGAAACCAGAAATTGAGAGAGAGAAAAAAAAACAAACTAAACAATCGAAGCCTTAAGTTTTCTCTTTCTTTCAGTAGTCAAAAACCTGTAACAGGGAAGACAAATATAATAAAGCAGCTATCTTTGATATTTGTTCTTGATTTCTCTCTTGTTCTGGAGTTATCTCTCTTAAATCGCCATGGATTCACAGATCTATGGCGTTTCTAAGCTTATCTTTATTATCTCCATAATATCTATTACATTTTGTACTGCATTACCAACAGAGAAATCAACTAACGTTGTTGTTGTAAAATCATCATCAGCATCGAATACAACAAGTAGTCCAATCAGCTCAAATTCAGTGCTAGTAGCATTACTAGACTCACATTATACAGAACTATCTGAACTAGTTGAAAAAGCATTGCTCTTACAGAAACTTGAAGAAGCAGTTGGTAAACACAATATTACTATCTTTGCTCCAAGAAATGAAGCTTTAGAAAGAGATCTTGACCCTGAGTTTAAGAGATTTTTACTTGAACCTGGTAATTTAAGATCTTTACAAGCATTATTAATGTTTCATATTATTCCTCAAAGAATCGGTTCTACTCAGTGGCCTCAATCTGTTGACTCATCATCAGTTGCTCACAAAACTTTGTCCAAACAACATGTAATCTTATCGTCCGACGATAGGGATTCCAGCAAGAAAGTTGATCTAGCGACTGTTATTCGTCCTGACGATGTGATTCGACCTGATGGTGTGATTCATGGAATCGAACGGTTATTAATTCCTCGATCTGTTCAAGAAGATTTTAACCGGAGAAGAAATCTTAGATCTATTTCAGCTGTAATTCCAGAAGGAGCACCAGAAGTTGATCCAAGAACACATCGTCTGAAGAAACCAGTATCATCACCGGCACCTGCCGGTTCACCACCGGTTTTACCGATTTCTGATGCTATGGCTCCTGGACCATCTCTTGCACCGGCTCCGGCACCTGGACCTGGTGGTCCACGTCACCATTTTAATGGTGAATCTCAGGTTAAAGATTTTATCCAAACTCTTTTGCATTACGGTGGTTACAACGAAATGGCCGATATCTTGGTCAATTTAACGTCTCTAGCTACTGAAATGGGGAAATTAGTATCAGAAGGTTATGTGATTACTGTATTAGCACCGAATGATGAAGCCATGGCGAAGTTGACAACAGATCAATTGAGTGAACCCGGTGCACCAGAACAGATAATGTATTATCATATTATACCTGAATACCAAACTGAGGAGAGTATGTACAATGCCGTGAGAAGATTTGGGAAAGTCAGTTACGATACGTTGCGGTTACCGCACAAAGTTGTTGCACAAGAAGCTGATGGATCAGTTAAGTTTGGTAATGGTGATCAATCTGCTTATTTGTTTGATCCTGATATTTATACGGATGGTCGGATATCGGTTCAAGGGATTGATGGTGTGTTGTTCCCATTGAATGATGAAACAAAACAAGTGTCTGAAACTAAATCTGTTCAATCATCGTCGTCTAAAGTCGCTGTGAAGCCTAGAAGAGGTAATAATTTCTTAAATTTCTGATTAATTTTTTTAGTTTGTTTCATTTTATTTGTTTCTTTTCAATTATCATTGTTTTTGTGAATCTGATAGGTAGCTGGCGTAGTTTGTTTGAATTATGTAATTCAGGGTGTTTTAGAGTGTGATTATGATGCAAATCGGAGACTAGGTTAAGGTTAATTTTGTCGGTGGGTGGGTCTGATTAGCGTCACGGGTATAAATTATCAAGTCATTTTCTTACCCCCGTGCTAGTTAGAATTGCTTTTTGGCTTTCTTCCTTGTGTATTGACAGTGAGGTGTTTAATGAATTATAGATTAGCTGTTATAGACTTTAGAGGGAATTACTAAATTATTACTTAAGTTCCCACGCTTAGAATATGTGCAAGGAATTTTGGGTGTTTTCTGAATTCAGACTTGTAAAAACATTAGACTTGTACTGGGCTTGGTAACTAATTGTCAGTTAATTAATGTTAACATGGTGATCTTATATTACTAAGAATATTAAAAGTGAATAGTTGTTCTTGACTTGCTTATTGAATTGTTTCCAATCAATTATGAAATGTATAAACCATGGTTGCTGGACATATTTTCCTCATCAGGAATCAATATCTGTTTATCTTTGAAAACCGTGTGTAGGCTGGCTTGTTTTTCTTTTGTGTTGGTCTTTGGGTGTTTTGGCGTTTCATGTACCATTTAAAAAAATATTCTAGTCTATGGTATATCAGATAGAGGTGCTGTACTCGGTAATAGAATCATAAGATAGGATTAGGGTCTGTAAGGCAACAACTGGCATTTGATATTCTTTCATGATTATATCAAGGATTGTGAGTACATTGAAAGTGATTTATTTTAATATCATGCTTATGGTTGATAAAGGGTAGTAGTTATTGCAATGGTTGCATCGGATGCTTACTCTTTAACCTTCCTTGAAAGCAGCATACTGTTGAAAACCTACAACTTAGAAATCCCTTGACATACTTGCTATATCTCTTGAAATGCTTGATTAGGCCTCAGGGAGTTGGAGAACAGGACAGCTTAGACACGCATAGAATACTTCTCGACTCAGTTATCAAATAAAGTTAGTAATTCAGGTAATAGATTGATTTAATTGTTGGATTGAGAGGACATCCAATGAAAATGTAATTGTCGGTGGGGAAGTGTAATTACAAAAAAGAATTAAAGACATAAATTGATCTGATAAAACTAGGAGGGTAAAGAAGTGATACTAGATGCCCATAAATCCAGTTACAGAGATGCTGGAAGGAGAAAGTTTTCTTAGTTTTGGGGTATACTGGAGAAAGAATATACACCACAATAACTCCACTCCAACTACCAATTGTTTACCTTTTCTTTTTCTGTTTTTAATGGTTTTTAATGATTTGATATTGCTTTCATTTGTTTTGTATTTTCTGTTGTGATTATTCAATTTTGTAAGAATAACATATGCTTTACAGTTGGCTATATAATTCAACTATTATTGTAAGGAAGCGACAACGAAACCAACTTTTGATTTGATTATTTATATTATTAGTATCATTGTTGATTAATGATTATTGATTATTACGGTTAGCAAATTTATTAATGGATTTTTTGGTTTTTCCTTTGTGAAATTTTGTGTGTTGCAGGTAAGCTATTGGAAGTAGCATGTGGAATGTTTGGCGCCTTCGGCCATGATTCTCATTTCACCTCTTGCCAGTAAAAACCTTTTCCTCCCTTCATTACGCAAAACCAATCTTCTGGAAGGTAAGAACAGACTTACTATTATTGGTTTAACCTTACTTATTTGAATGCTTATGGTAGTTTCTGGACCAGCTGGTTTTGCATACATATTTAATGATGTCTATTTTACTTACCAAATGTAGATTGGCGACAGAATATGGGAGAATCAGATTGTTGTATAAATACTCCAGTCAGTGCATGGTTGAAGAAATATATAGGGTTTTTTCTTGATATCTCTTTCTTTCTTCTTACTTCACCGCAAAAAGGCATACATCAGAAGAATGAATTAAAAGTGCGTCGGGATGGCGATAGAAGCAACAGCTTTACTAGGGTTTTGCATGGCAGAATCACATTGCCAAAGAAGAAAGTAAAAAGAAGAAAGAAGAGACGGTGTTTAGTAGGCAGTTACAGAACATATTGAGTACATAAGATATTTTTTAAATTTTTTCTTTTTTACTTTCATTATTATTTTTTTTAATTTATGTATGGGAAAATGAGGAGTCTGTAACAATAAAGAAGAAGATATCAACTGTGATGGAGAAGGAGAGGGGGTAAATTTTGTGTGGTAGTGGGGAAGAGAGATAGGGTTTGTTGTCTATCCATGCATCTCTCTCCAAAGATGATAAATAAATGCAATAAAGGAAACAGTACATCAGAAATTGGGAACCTGAAAAAAAGAAGAGAGAGAACAAATAAAACGAATGGAATAATTTTTTTTTGTTCTTCTGTGTTTATACGTTGCTTCGTCCTCTGTACATTTGTATTTACATGGTGATATTTTATACCAATTCTATTCTTATCTTCGTTGAACTTGATTATCATTTTTATTTATGTTTTTTGTATGGGTTGTTTTACGTTCTTCCAATCTTTTTTGTCTAAAAAAAATAAGAACTTTTTTATTTTTTTCATCACGGTTGGATTTGTCAACAGTTGATGCCTCTTGTCAAAGTAGAGAAAGAAAACAAAATCCACCCGCAATCACTATCCACTATTTTTTTTTTCTTTTTTTGTTTGTCAAATATCGGACTCACAACTCTACCGAGTTTAAGTGCGGTAATACAAGGGCTAGATTAGATTTATTCTCATACGGATAAAGTTAATCAGATCTATCTATGAGTTTTTCATCTTTCCATCCATCACTTAGGATAGAGTTGTTACATAAACTGAGTGTAGCAGGCCTAATATTATCAAATCTACTAACCAAATTAAGTGATACAGCTTTAAGTTTGCCGGATTTTTGCGGGTGTTTTCAAAAGAGGTATTATTTTTGAATAGTTTTTCTTTAGAGCAAGGGCTATGGATCTAGGTGATTGAGTGAAGATCCCATTATGGTATTTTTTTTGTGAATTTGATCTGATATATAAAAAAAACGATTACGACAAATAACAGAACTGTTGGTGATTCTTATTCCGGCAGTAAGCCTGTAATATGATCACCCCTACAGCCTCTAACTGTTGTTTAAACAGATTGGATAGTAAAGGTCATTGTATGTTGGTACCTACCCTCCGTCTTTTAAAAGAGAAAACAAAATAAAGCCTAACATAATGTTCCACTGTTGTTTGTGAAATCCATGTTTTCTTGCCTCCTTTGCAAGTTGATTCTCATCCATATGAACAAGAAGTATTCCCAAAAAAATTTACACAAGATAGTAAAATCTTCATAGCTTCATTTCTCCAATTGATTGTACTTCCTTTTCCTTCTGCAAATTGAATTACTCTAAGGCAATCACCCTCAACCTATAATTCAGTGATGTCCATTGTTTTTGCTCATTTTGCAGTTCCTAGCAAGGTTAGAGCTTATGCCTCTTCTAGACTGAATGCATAGATGGTCCCAACTCTAGCTTTGACAGATGTACCTGCATCATTCCTAAATATTAGACCATAACCTGAGATAACATCTGAATTTACATTGTTAGTATTTTTCCAATAAGCATCAAAATTGAGTTTTTTCTGTTGCATGTTAGGTGGTTTCCATTCTTTGTTCTTTGTTACTACTATGTTATTTCCTTGTTGATCTTGTTGGTTATCATTCCTGTCATAAGATGGAGAAGACCAAAAAATGATATGCCTCTGTATAGCTATAGAAATCTGAAGACTTGTTTTAGATTTATCTTGAAAAAATCTCATGCATCGATCCTTCCATATTAGCCAGCACTTGGTGGCTACTACTTCAATCACATTTGAGTTGCTTGTCCCTGCAACCTACTTTGAATAGTATTCCAGAAATAGTGAGTCTGACATTAGATTAAACTGAATGCCTGCTATAAGAGGTAATTGCCAGATAATCCTAGCATAATAGCATTGAAAAAAATAGATGTCTTATAGTTTCAGTAGGATGATCACAAAAAATGCATTTTGTTTCAGAGGTAGAGGTTAAATGAAACAAATTCATTCTAACAGGAAGATCATTGTGAATACATTTCCGTAGAAAAATCTTGATTCTTTGAGACACATTTAATTTTCCAAAAATATTTCCAAAAGAGAGCTATAGGGTTCAGAGGGATAGAAACTTCATGGTTATGAAACTTATCATATAAAGATTTAACAGTAAAAACCCCACTTATTAGCAACCATCTTAGTTTGTCTTCCTGCAGAGAACCAACAACATTAGCGTAGAGTCTAATGTTCAGAATTTTGTCAACTATGACAGAAGTAAAGTTATTTCTAACTTTTTCCAAGTTTACTTCTTTCTTTCTGAGTCAATTAACTCAGAGACAAGTGTTATTGAGTTTTGTTTATTACCTAGGTAGTACCCTCTATACCTAGTATCCAGACATCTTTCTATACATTTACTAATTTCCTATCCCCCACTTCCCAGCAAATGTGTTTATTGATTAGACTGATACCCTGAAGAATGCACTTCCATATCCAAGAGGCATTGTAGTTCTTTTTGACATGGAAGAGGTTAGAGTTTCTAAAATATTTTGATTTTAGTAATGAAGATGAAAGATAGTTCTTATTTGAAGCTAACCTCCATGCAAGTTTAGCAATCATAGCAAGGTTTGTTTTTCCAAAGTCTTTAAAGCCCAAAACCCCTAGTGAGATTGGTTTACAGAGGAAGACCCATGCTTTCATTAATGAATTTTTTTTTTTTTTTACTCCACCAAAAGTCTCTCTGAACAACATTGAGTCTAGTAGTGATTTTCTTTGGAAGCACAAAACACCCTATCTGGTAAACGATAGTGAGACTAGAACCGATTTGTCAAGCACAAATCGACTATTTGCTCTGCCAGCCCTGAATTCTCTGTTCCATGTTCTTTACAATTGAGTCAAAATATTTTAGTTTAGATTTATATATAAAAAGTGGAACCCCTAGGTATGAGTCATTAATATTGATTTTTAAATTTTTAGCAGCCTAGTCATTATTCTTTGCCGTTTGGGATGGATTCTCTTACTAAAGAATAACCGAGATTTGTTAAATTGATCAACTGACCCGATACAACACTAAACTGCTCAATAATATTTAGAATATTTTTGCAGCTGACTAGATTGGCTTTAGTAAAAAACATACAATCGTCTGTAAAAAACAAGTATGAAACAACACTATTATGTCTAGAGATTTAGATACCTTGAATGTGCTTAGTTTTTTCTTTTTTCAATGAGTAGCAGAGAAAAAACCTACATACAAATCAAAAACAGGTAAGGAAAGAGGGTATCTCCTTGCCTAAGTCCTCTTGTGGGTTTAAAAGACTGACCAGGTATACCACTGAGAAACACAACATTCGATGATATGGATATAGATTGATGTATCAATGTACACCAATCGCTACAAAAACCAAAAGCCTTTAAGGTTTTGATTAGAAATCTCCAATTGACCCTATCAAAAGCTTTGGACATGTCGATTTTTATTCCTAATCCTCCATTTTTTGTTTTACTTTTTATCCTCCATATATTGTCTGCAATTTGTTTAGAGGGTAAGAATGCAGATTGAAAGGGAGAAATCATTTTATCTATAAAAACTTTTAGTCTATTTGCCTTTAGCTTGGTCAGAATCTTATAAGAGGTGCTGCTCAGACCAATGGGTCTGAAATTAGAGTTTGTGGATTTTTTATCTTGGGAATCAAGAAAAGGAAAGTTTCATTGAGCTTGGGGTTCATCGTTTTAGTTTTGAAAAACTCTTGGATCATTGCTATCACTTGGGACCCAACTAGTTCCCAATTGTGTTTAAAAAGGCTCACAGGGAAGTGATGTATTTTTTAAATAGTGGTAAGAAAAGTATCGTTCGCTCGAACTTGTGAAGATTGAATTTATATTTAATAAATTAATTTTAAACTAAAAATATACACAAAATATGAAAATAATATTAACAAATACTGAGGTTATGGATTTCACCATTAACCAATTAAAGTGATTCAAACTAATTAATATTCATGCAATTCTTACATTTAATTTGATTTTATAATATTGCAATAAGTAGATTTTCAAAATAACAATTGTATAACAAAAGCATGGAACATCAAAAACCCAGGCCAAAGCATGTACCATCTAACGAAATCACAACTGCTTAACAAAAATAATTAAATCAAATTTCAACCAAGGCAAATAATCATAAAAGAAATTGCAAAAATTAATTAAAATAGAAATATACCATTTTTATTGAAACATGACTTCCTCCGTCACCTCAGCATATGGGGTTTAGCTCATCTTGCTCAAAACACCCTCAAAATTTTGGTACATAGCTCAAAGTGTTTGAAAATAATGAAAAAGAGTGAAAATAATGAAAACAGTGAGTTTGCAACGTTTTTAAAAGTTACAGACTCACTTAGGTATAACTGTTTCACCGAAACTAAATGTTGCAAATGAAGATAAACGTTGCAAAGTTAAAAGCTTTAGCAACGTAATCTTCAAACTTTTGGCCACGGAAGCTTCAAACTTTTCGCAACAGAATCTTCATCTTCTTCACCGTGATCACGAGCAGATTTTTCTGGATTTCTGATTCTTCGTTTCTGGACTCTCCAGACCCCCCTCCAATACTCTTTGTTCGACCCCTTTATATATACTACAACACCATATATCTGTATTAACTCCCTCAAATTCTTTCTTTAATTCACACAAATCTCTCTTTCTCACGGGAAAATATTTTTCTTCATTTTTTTGCTCATGATTTTGTTCTCCCGGTGATTCCGTGTTGATATTTATGATATTGTTTTCCCTTGTTGCTCTGGTCTTCAAAATACTCATGAATATTTCATGATAACAACAATCTACGATTATGAAGAATGTCCCACTTTCCTGGAATTTTTTGTTCTTCCCTATTTGATTTCAGTAACAAAGATATTTGCAGAGATTTTTATTTTATCACGTGTAAGCATCTTGGCAAGAAGATAATCCTGCAAATCTCCCAAAGATATCGTTCAAATCTCGTACTAATCTTCACGGATCAATTAAAATAAATTACCGCCAAAAACAAATTCTTTTGAATTTGAAATGAGAGATGGGTGCCTTTATCTATTTTGAGAGGGTTCCCTAATCCAAAATGAGGGTGCTATTAGTAATTTTTCCTGGGGGGGGGGCCCCCGCCCCTAACATCACTTTTCGAGCCAATTTTTCCACAAGAGTTTATTCTTCCAAAAACCCTAAAAGCACATAAAAGAATAATATTAGTACAAAATATGGGAAATATTAATACAAGTATGAGACTAAATAAGACACGTAAATGTGTCTATCAGGAAGTCATCTGGCCCTGGTGACTTATTAGGTTTCATTTGCTTTACTACTTCCCAGATCTCAGAAGCATAAGGGATTTCCATTAAGAATTAATTATCTATATCAGAAATCATATTTGGTATTAGGTTCATTAATTACTGATCTTGACTAGTAGGTGAAGTTGAAAAAAGTTCAGATAAATGGTTCCCTAAGTTCTTCAGCAATTTGTCATTTTGTATTCAAGATTTCTCCATTTTTATTAGCTAGGTAATCAATTTTATTTCTTTTCCTTCTCTGCATTGGTTTCATGTGAAAATATTTTGTATTTCTTTCTCCTAGCCGAACTGTGTTATCTCTAGAGATCTGTTTAGCTATGACCTCTTGAGTATCATATAGTCTTTCTAACTCCAAGATTTTGTTGTTTATGTGTAATTGTTTATGAGTGTAATTCCCAGTGGAATTTAAGCCTTCTAATTGTTTAGGAGTTTAGAAAATTTTCTATCAGGAGCACAAAAAAATTTCTTTTCCAATTGAAAAGGTTTTTTTCTAGAGAGTGTAAGTTATTTATCATAACCTCTGTAGCATTTTCTAGGGTGTTTTTCCAAGTATTGTGTATGATTTCTATACATGACTTCTCTTTAAGCCAAGTATCAAAGAATTTGAATGGAGTATTTTGTTAAAAAACAGAGTTTGTAGACATAACCAGTCTTAAGGCACAATGGTCAGAACCAATATGAGACAAGTGAGAGATAAAAGAATCTGGATAATGAATCTGCCAATCAGTATTGACATAAGCTTTATCCAGTATTTCCTAAATGTTTTTGTTACCAACTTGTGGTTATTCCAAGTGAAACTGTTTCCTTGGAAGCCTAGGTCCAAAAGGGATGATCTTGCAGTCTAATAAAAGGTTCAACTTCAGATTCTATGAAAGGTCTACCCCCTTTGTTTTCCAGTTTGGTCTAGGACCTGATTGAAATCTCCTATCACAATCCAGGCCATTTCATTTTGGTTTACTTTTTTAGATATGTCTTCTAATAAAGACCAAGAATTCAGTTTATGTGGTTTGTAAGGGTTGCCATAAAATGCAGTGAGTAGCCATTGCTTATTACTGAAATTAGATTTAACTAGAAGATTTATCATATTGAGGTTCCAATGCACAATATCAAATGAAAAACCATCTAAGTAAGCTATGGACAACCCTCATGCTTTTCCTATAAGATCTACACAATGTATATTAGGAAAATAAGATAACATTTATTTTAGCTAATCTTTGATGATTCCATCATACGTGATTGAGTTGTGAAAACTTCTGGATAGGTATCCTACATCTGAACTGAACTCTTTCTGGTTAAAGAATCTCTAGGATTTTTGAGATTTGGTTTCAGAGAGGAAAAGTACATCAGGATGTTCACTTTTTATTATTTGAGCAAGATGTTTTCTTGTTTCTCTGTTACCACATCCTTGTGTGTTCCATGCTATATTTTTCATCCTATCTAGATCTTAAAAATACAGTTCCTAATTACAGCTAAGAGTCTCAAAAGAAATTTTCTAATGTTAAACTAAAAGAAAATCACAAAGACCTGGTTGTATAGAAACACCAGAACTTGCCTACACAATCAAAAAATTGAGGTAGATTTCACCCTAAAAAACACAACATAACAGATATTCAAAGCACAGGTTCACAAGATAGTAAGAGGGAATGCCTTTTAAAATTGAAAGTACTTAGAAAATCAAGTAGACATTGATAAAATATCAATCTTCGCAGCAAGCAAGTTTCAGAATATAACGCTAAAGATTCCACTCTTTTCTAATGTGTTTCAATTACTAACAAGTCCTATGATGGCAAAATAGTTTATCAATCTAGATTCTCCTAAACATACAAACATAATTTAATGGGTAAATAATCAAGGAAGCAGATACTATGGCACTTGAAAACATTAATCAGATTATTAATTGTGAAATAATCAAGTATGTCTGAGAGAAAAAAACAATGGGAAAGTACCTGGCCTCTTTGTTTCTTTCATCAGCATCATTCATCAGAGCCACAATTTTCTCATCGAAGGGAATGGAACAATTTGAGTTGGTAACAACATCATCCATAAAGGAACCATATTGATTGAAATTATGATTTACCAAGATATCTTCTGAAATTGAACCTTCCTCCAAAATTAAAACAGAAGGAGAAGAATGATAAGTTTTAAAAAGATCAGATTTTTCATTACTAGATCCAGTCAAAGATATGGTTTTCAAAGACTCTTCAGAAGATAAAATGTTATGATAAAAACAACTTTAACCTTTTCTACAAAATCTTTCTCAGGGGTATAAAACTTATCACAAGGTTCTTGAGGAAGAAATTGAGAAGAGGTATTAGGAGATGTAATAAAACATTCCCCTTGAGTAGGAACTGATTTTGCTATCAATCTCCCAATAGACCACTTACAGGAACCTGAAAATCCAAGTCGGAAATTTTGCCTATAGTCAGGAAAAGGGGAGAAAGGTGGGTTTTCTGGTGAGTAATCTAAGGAGTGATCAGGGAAAAGTCTTTTACCCAAAATCGAGCTTTATGGGTAGTCTTCTAGATCTGAATCCGATCCATCAAGTGAGATTCTCATAGTATGGTATTCTCTATCCGGGATGTAAGGCCCATAAAGTAGGTCTAGAAACTCATATTCATCTACCAGATTTACAGAGTCAGGTCTAGCAGTTGGAAAATCAAATAAAACCGGAGAGTTCATCGATGCATCAGAGGTATAAGCAGCTTCAATTTGGTCATCCAGCAGGATTTTAAACTCATCTTCCCAGCTTTGAGACTCATCATCCATTTCAACAATCGGGTTGTTGTCATAGATTTCCTCTAGAAAACAGTTTCTAGAGATAGCACAGTTATCTTGGGTATGACCAAGCCTGTTACAGATTGTACATACACGATGGGGTAGGTTCATGTATAGAAATAAACTGTAGATTCAGGGTTTGAGCCCACTTTAGCTCTTACTGAATGGAGTACCTGCCTCTCAATATTTAGTTCCATTTCGACCATCACTGGTTCCCCATGATCCGGAATAGCAGATATGGGTGAAATTTCACACTCTTCCTACTTTACTACCAACCCTGGCTAGAATACAATCATGGTAATGGAATTTTTTTAGATTTAGAAGCTAGACCCAAATTGAAATGGTTTTTAGAGAGTTTTTATTTATAAAACACCTGGAAACAAAGAACCTAGGGGGAAAACATCACCATAAACATGCTGAGGACCACTGGAAACGATCATTGCAATGTGCTCTCTTTCTTTAAATTCAAGTAAAAACATGTTGGTTGATATGGTTGAGATAGTGAACTTAAATCTAGGACCCCATCTATATTTTAAAGTGCTTTTAATACAAGCTCTATTATAGAATGAGGTAGAATAAACCCTACTAATTAAAGTGTGTTCGCAATTTGCATTAAAGTTTTCGAGTTGTAATGGAATCAAATGATTAGCAGGCAAATCACGGGTCGATGCTCGAGAAATAATTGCAGGTGGAATGTTTAGGGACATTTTAACCTGTTGTTGAAAAAGAAAAATTCATGAATGACAACCTGGTTAATTAATGCAATCAAAATCGACTTAAATATAACTGAAAAACGACTTAAATAAAGAGAAAACATATAGAAAGAGAAAAAACAGAACTTGAGAAATAAATGCAAATGGTTCTCCTAAAACAAGATTGAGTTTTATAAATATATTGAAGTTAAGTGTTGTTAAAACTTTTTATAATCCCTTGTGCAAAAGAGTGTAATTATTCCACAGCTGGTAGTATAGGTTTCTGCTAGCATAGGGTATGGTTCAACCGCTTGCTAGGAATGGGTTTTACAAGTACCTAGAAAGAGGGGTTGGAAGAAAACAACCTTGTGATTTAGTTAGTTACGGTTCAATCTGAATAGTTTCACTTCTTATAACTATTGAAATTTAGTTAAAAAGTTTACCTTCTCTTATAAACTGGACCAATGTCTAGTCTATAATGCTTGCTGCATAGAAATCGAGGGTCCCTGACAAGTGTCTGGATCCCAACCGTTAAGAGGAGGGGGAAAAGTACCATCCTAAGGTCAGATTTGAATTTTGGAAATGTAGAGGCCTTTAATTTTCTGCTGTTCACATATCCCAGAAAGCCCTTTGCTCTTCGTATGGGGGTAGCCAGAAAGCCACCAGGAAAACAGAAGACGGAAAGTCTCCTTTTGAAACTTAATTTGCAATTATCCATTCATATTAAGAGAACCATAGTCAAAATTTGACCGTCTCATGATCGATTCAAGTTCATTCGACAATGAACTAGAAAGTCAAGCACTATATTCATAGAATCAAAATTAATGCTTATCGGATATCGGATATCGGATATGGCTGATCCAATATCCGTTCCGTTAACATCCACTGACAACCCTATGTATCATTTCACTAATTATCATATTCATTACGTGAAAGTGTATTATAATTCAGAGGATGAAACAATTTATCTCGATGAAACTATGGTTTCCTTCAATCCAAGTGAGGGTGGCTTTATTACAATCCAGACATATCCAGATTGCCTAGGGGAGATTTGAAAACTATTCTTCAACAAGAATTAAGTTCCAAACTAGACGAGATTATTTATGAGTTATGATTTATAGGGTTCCTATTAGTTTATCATGAAATTTCTAGATTATGAATTTTAAAGGTTGTTCTATTAGAAAAAGATTGTTTCTTTTGTTTACAAAGCTTTATGAAGAAAAAAAAATCAAAGAGATAAAAAAGATAATGAATCAACATGCATTTGAGGAAACAAACCAAAAAAGTTAATGAAATCAAAACAGAGGAAAGAGGAGGAAAGAAACTCTGAAGTTGTAGAAAACAAAATAAAAAATAAAAAAACCCATAAATCTCCTTGATCCCAAGCAACACCTCAAAATTAGAATAAATGCATAAAGTATCCCAGTGAGAAAATCGCCGAGCTCCGACGTCCGCTGCCTCCAAAATCTTCAACGGGGCATCAGAAAGGGGTTACAACATCACAAGAGGAGGAGAGAGAGGTAGAACTATCTTTTTTTTCTTTCAAATAATCATATTTACTCCAAGATCCCACAATGTTATAGACTAAATAAATAAAAGTTTTAAAATAAACACTTTTAAAATAATCGAGGGAGAGTTTTAAAATAATAAAAAAGAATAAAAAAGGTTTTGGACCAAAAGAAAAAAAAATTTCTTTTAATAATTTTATATTAGTTTTTAGTACTGGGAACTATTTTTTAATAATTTTTATTGGTGTTAATTTTGGATGGCAAACCGTTTGTCGTTTTTCATTTACATTCTTTATACGGTTCTCACTTGAACAATTGGTTGATTGCGTTTAGGGTAAAAGGGAGTTTCCCTCCACCCATAGTAGAACCAAATTTGGTCAAATTTGATCAATTCTTTTATTTTGAATGAGAGTCTCAACCCTATATCCCTTGCTCTTAGCTTGAACATACATTCTATAAGTTTTAAGATTGTTCGTTGAGAGTTACTTTTATATTCAATGTTGAGATCGGTTAATTCTGTA
>JAJJMC010010584.1:5785567-5856633 GCA_023531435.1 Papaver californicum
TCCCTTGTTCTCCCCTAGCCTCTCCACATTAACCTGTATCATCAACAAGAGTAAGACCAACTGCTGAATCACAAACATCAGGTATCACATATTTGGAAATGTTAATTCGATATCTCATGAATCCTGGATAACTCCAAGTGTCCAATTCAGTTATTTGTAGGTTTTCATCCTTAACTGGATCATAATAAAGGGTCTTATTTAGATTGTAACTAAAATTGAATACATTAAGATTGACATTTATATATTTCACTATTTGAATAACTGTATTCAAACTGTTCTGATCCTTCTTGTTCAAAACTTTGTTACATATGGCTTTTCAGAAAGGCCAGGTTATAGTACTACATAGCTTTTCCCATCCCATTTCAGTTCTATTTCTACCGGTTGAAACAAACCAACCATGAATCCATTCATGACAAGTATAAGAGTTGTTTTTCACATAATTCATATTAAAGTTAAGGTGATTCGATACCTGATATGTAAAATTACAATTTAAGAATGAATGTGTAAAAGATTCATCATGCTCATTGCAAAGTAAACAAATTTTATTTATGTTTGGAAGGATTGCAACCACTCTCATACTATGGGGAAGTATGAAGTGAGCCATTTTCCATGTAAACATTTTTATAGAGGGAGATACTTTCATCTTCCAGATCATATTCCAGTTGGTGTTGATATTTAAGTTACCATTGAAATTGTTGTATAGGGATTTGACAGTAAATTTACAATTATGTTTAGAAACCAAGTGGTTGTATCTTATCTATTATCCGAAGGGATTTGGAATTGTTTTATCTTAATAATTGTTTCTCTATCAAAACAATTATTGAGTTTAGCTTCATCCCAGGTTTTTGCCTGAGTGATTATGTCACTTACCTGGTTAAAGTTGTCAGTTCTTGTTGTTGGTTCCAGTACAGGAGGCCTCTTGTATGATATCCAAAAGTCA
Organism: Papaver californicum; assembly: GCA_023531435.1. NCBI lineage: Eukaryota > Viridiplantae > Streptophyta > Magnoliopsida > Ranunculales > Papaveraceae > Papaver > Papaver californicum. Next base: position 5,786,508 of record JAJJMC010010584.1, read on the forward strand.
GACTAAATGTTTATTTATTACCTTTACCTACTACCCAAAAACTGTGATTTTGAATTTCTCAATACCCGATTTAATACCTTTTCATATCCAACTATCATTTTAATTTGGTTTAAGATATAAATGTATGACATCAGTGTTAAGAGAAATACTTGGATTTCAGAATAAAAGCAGAAAGAGAGTTTGGACTTAATTTCTTTCTGTCTCCAACACATTCTAGGAATCGTAGCTGTGTAAAAATGATTAAAATTTTGAAAACCTAAACCTCCATCTGAAATTGACTTGCTAAAGAAGTCCCAAGATTTGAAATAAACACCTTTGGGAGAGTGTATATTTTTTTCCCACCAAAAATCTCTCTGAATTTTGTTGAGGTCCTTGTAGATTTTTTAGGTAACTTAATATAGTTTATTATTGTCAATATAGGTAACTCCTATATATACATATAGGAGGTCACATATTTTATCATTGTTGTCTTACCAACAGTTGTAAGTTGTTTGTTCATCCATCCCATTAGTCTAGTTTTTATATTCTGCATTATTGGTTCAAAGCTTTTAATTTTAGTTTTTTTTTTGTGAAGAGAGGTGTTCCTAGATATTTGTCATCTAAATATATTGGTTGAAAATTTAAGATGGCTATAATGTCTTTTTCCTTATCTGGGACTATGTATGGGTTGAAAAATACACTTGACTTACTTAGGTTTATCAGTTGGCCAGAGGCTTCCCCAAAATCCTTGAAGATTTTGATAAGGTTTTCACTAACATTAATAGTTGCATCACTAAAAAGAAGACAACCATCTGCAAATATTAGATGACTAACAGATGGAGCATGTTTAGCAATTTTGTATCCTAGGATGAGATTGATGTTTTCTAACTTGTTCTAGATAAGGCTTCCATGCAAAAAAGGAATAGGTAGAGAGATAAATGATTTCCATGTTTTAGTCCTCTAGAAGGTTTGAAGAATACACAAAGGGATCCATTTATCATAATTGATAGGTTGGTGGTAGATATGCATTGTAAAATAACGTTACACCAGTCTTGGGAGAATCCCATTTTTCTCATTATTTTGATCAAGAAATTCATTCTACCCTATCAAAATCCTTGAACATATCAATTTTGAGACTCATTAGGTTTTTTTTTCTTCCTATTTCCCATGTTATGAATTAGTTCATGTACCACTGTTATATTTTCTAAGATCTTCCCCTAGGGATGAAGGCAGATTGGTAAGGCGAAATGATTTGGTTTAAAAGAGGTTTCATTTTTTTTGTTATGAGTTTTGAAATTATTTTATAAGATGTGTTGCATAAAGCTATTGGTCTAAATTCAGCAGCTGTTATAGGATTTGCAGTTTTGGGTATGAGGGAGATAAAAGTAGAGTTAATCTCTTTCAGCATGTGACCAGTAGTGAAAAAAGTTTGAATCATTTATATTGAGTGACGGAAGCAAGTGATGTACACATTCCAAGATTTTTCAATGAGCGGTTTGCATCGAGGTTGATCTATCGATGAACCAAAGTATTTAAATGGATTATGATGCGTTTCGTAAGTGCAAAAATTTACTTAAGATATTTCCCACTAAAATTAACAGGTGATATAACGGTAGTAAGGATCGTTCCCATGGAGAGATGTGAAATTGAGATGTTGCTTGGATTAGAAAATTAAACTAGAATAAAGGAGAACACAAAAGGGGGATTGGTTGACTATATAAATAAAAAGAATAATAAATAAGAATAAAGATATGATTAATAAATCCTTCGTCGTTACCAAATGTTGACTCGCTTAGTATACTCGTTTACCTCTCGTTAGAATCATTTACCAATAACCGCGGAATAACAGCTAGGTAGTGTTATCCCCGAAGTTCACCGAAGCGCTCGAATATCAGATTCTATCCAACTAAGCCACCAGGAAGTAGCACACTCAAGGTGTAACCCAATCAAAATCTTTAAGTTATGTGACTTAGGTTTATCCTAGCAATTAGACTTTTACGCAAAGTCCATTTACTAGTGTTGTCTTAATACAAGATTGCTCCATAGAATCCCTCTGCAAGGTATCACATTCTCTACTTGTGTAGTAGATGCTTGATAATTAAGGATCACTGAACTCTCTAGTAGCATTAGAATGATCAATAAATTAATTTAAATGTACACTTAAACAATCTAGAAATCAATCGTAAACCTTAGATATAATAAAAAAAAACGACAAGATGATTAAAACTCCTAATAAACTTGCATAACTAATCAAGCTCCATGATTAGAATATTGAATTCATCATTAATCAACGAAAGGTTTAGATATTCATAATACAAAGAGGAGGAGGAGGAAGAATAAGAAGAAGAAGAAAATAAAATAAAAGAATGGTTTCCCCCTAAAGGGATTAACCCTAGGTTTAAGATTAAAATATGTGATACAAGAGGTAGGAGGTTATAGTCTCTTGTTTGAGCCTTAGATGTCTTGTTTTAAGCCTTCAATGCTTGGCCCTCAAGCATCATCACTCTCTAGTTTTTAGAAACCTGTTAGGACCATGTTTCCTCAATTTAGAAGTCTAAAACGCATCCAAGAAGTGGTCCTCATCATGTCACAATCGGCCAATGCAATCCTTCATAAACACCGATTGTAAAGCCTCAAAAATAAGAGTTTTCTATATGAAAATACTTCCATAATTAGCCAACATAATGCTCCACATCCATTGATTCCGCGCACTTCTTTTTTCTTCATTGTTTTGCTCATAACTTCTTCATTCGACCTTGGAATGATCTTATTTTTTTTTACGTTAGCTTTGTCTTTTCATTCTCTTTAAGATTCTGATAAGATTCCCGGATTTTAAGGTTCAATTATTTACTTGGTAGTCATTCTTGTGTTTTCCGACGTTTTATGCTCATTTCCATCGTACTTATTCAAATTTTCTTGGCTTTGGGCACTTAGATACTTGGAGTACTTCACTTCTTAGCTATTTTGTATCTATTTTCTCTATTCTTGTGATGATTAACCATATATAGGACATAGGATATAAAACAGATGTCATACAAGGTAATATGCAAGAATTATAGCTATAACAAACATGGATTTGACACAAAAAAACATGTGAATTAAGCACTTATCATCTTAGCACCACCATTTCAAGGAACATGGTTGTTGATACCAATGGGTACATGGTCAGAAAACAAAAGAAGCAGATGAGTTATTGTATCTAGGAAAATTATTTAGCCAAGCATTGTTAACAATTCCTCTGTTTAATCTTTGTTCAGTGAAATGTAGTTCTATTCGTTTATTGTTCCAAGTATATGGATATCCTTTAAATCTTAAATCATGCAACCCTAAAGAATTTAACATATCAAAGAAATAATCGGTTTCCACTTGGTTTAAAAAGAATCTACTCTTTTTTTTTCTTTTTTTTATAAAGAACAACAATTCAACCTCCAAGTATAATCCATGGTTCAGTGATGAATCTTGCCATATCTCTAATCATTTGCCAAAAACTGAATTTGGGGTGTCTATAAGGACTCCCATAAAACAAGATAGGATATAATTTAAGTTAGTGGTTTTAATCTATTATTTTGGCATTAATTTGATTTTAAGAGTAGTCTATAATGGTAAGATTCACATTGTTTTTCCATGATAGAATTAACCCACCAGCAGATCCTACTGCTGGAGCTATCCAATGATTCTGAATGTTAATTTTTTTAAGGATGGTTGCTAAATTTTTAGTTTGTTGTTTTGTTTCAGATATAAAGAGTCTGTCATGTGTTTCATGGTTGAACAAATCATTTAGACTATTAGAAGTTTATGGCTCATTAGGATTCCCTAAACCTTGGTAATTCCAAGCTATTATCTTAACAAATTGCCAGAAGTAGGAAAACTGAGGATATCAAAGTTTTTTCTAAATTATACTTTTTTTGTGTATAATGCTTGAGAAGATCATGATTTTCTAATAGTGGCATACAATAAGGCAGTAATTGAGTTGTTCAACACTTTGGAGCCTTACAAAGTGGTAATAGACTCTTCAAACCTCTGAACTTTCCTAATATTTGAGCCATAAAAAAGACTATTTCTCATCTTTTCAATACACATTTCTACGATATTAGGATAATAAGGATAACTGATAACACAAATTAATACCAATATATATAAGTTTAACAACAAATCTTACTTACCCCCGCCGCGGGGGGGGGGGGGGGGGGGGCGGGGACCACCACCTTCCCACCATTTTTTTTCTCCCTTCTGACTTCAAATTATGAACTCCCTAAGTAAAATAAAAATTTTTGGCTTCGGATATTCAAGGATATGGTACAAAGAAAACACAACAACACCTCCAATTCCTAATAACTTATGAAAAACCAGATATTGTCTACATATCTGAAACTAAATCTAAAAGACCTCTGCTAAGAAAACAACTCTTTCTTGTTTTTTTCTCCAAAATTTCATCTGGTAGATCCAATAGGAATATCAGGTACAACAGGGTTTGGTTGTAGCCCGGTGTTGATGGTAGGTTTTTGCCAAGGAGAAAATTGTAGAAAAATATGTTTTTGACCTGGGTATCAAAAATATTAAACTTTAGTATATTTTCATTATGAAAAGAATTTTAGGAATATACTAAGTTGTAAGAGGTGTTCATGTATGTATCTCTCTGTATACATAATCATATGAATGCTTCACCCGGCTGAACTCAGAAGATTATTATGTATATAACTATATTTATTGAATAAATCAGTATTCATCCCTGTACAAAATTATTAAAAAAACGCTGGTGTTTGTTGCAATTACTCCCAGATATTCTATAATTTTTATAGAGTAAATCTCAAGCTCCTAGATAGATTTCCGACTAGTATAAAGCAACTTGAGTCTTATCCAGAACAAATATCAAGATCCTAGATGGATTACCATCTAGTATAGAGTAATTTGAGTCTTCTTTAGTGTTATATTCTCCGGCTAAATTCCTAAAAATTGCTTTATATCAATACTCAAACCCTAGCTGAATGATATTGATTCATCAAAGTGTCCATACAAGCCTGTATGAAATCACATAACCTGATTAAACATCACGACTATGTCTACATATCAAGTCATTTTCATGTCAACCATAAAATCTACACAGTTTTTGTGCCAGACACAAAATCAAGACTTTAATTGGTTAAACACTACTATGGACAAGCTTGGGTTAATTATCTCCAATAGTTGGTCGTACCAAAATCCCAACAATGGTTGAAAATAATTAAAACCCTAATTTTTTGGCCTAAACGACTCATTTGGGCTATTTTAGAAAAAGGAAAGTCCTTTATTGCTTTTAACTTAGCCGGCAAAAACTAATTTCATGGCCAAACAACTTGGTCGTCCGCCATTCTCCTCGCCTGACCAAGTTGGCCGTCCAACATGGTCAAATAAAACACTTTTCATGGCTGGCCAAGTTGGCCAGCCAAACCCCCTTTGAAGGCCGTAAATAATATGCCAAATGTGTCGTAAAGGTATGCAACAAAAAAAAGTGTTGCGAATTTAGGGTCGAGAGTCCCAACTTGTACTATGTGGGAACGATCCTTACTACCGCTATATTTATATTTAATTATTGGGAAATATATCGAGTAACTTGTCTCATTTAAAACATGCAATCAAATTTTGGCGCCGCTGCCGGGGAGCAGTGGTTAATTGATTTGTTATTTGTTTTAGCTTGTTTAGTAATTTAGATATTTTCACGTTTTTCTTTAGTATCTACAAATTTTTAGGATTTCGTGGTGTTAACAACTTATTGAAGGTGTTGGCCGCTCGTCAAAAGCGGGAGGTAAATTCTGAAAACAGGTTGTAAGTATCGTTTTTAGTTAATTTTGTTTTAGGTTTTAGATTATTTTTTCTTAGATTTTATCTTTTATTCTTGTGAGTTGTCATGTTTCCATTCGGAAATAACATGTACGGTGCACAAGATCAATCATATAATAGTGGTAATCAATACTGTTTTCAATCTTAATCTTATGACAACTACCAACCATACCAGGGGTATAACCAAAACCAATCTTTTGGCTATGGTCAGTATCCTACGGAACCTTACGAATATTCTCATATATGCCAACAACCTTATGACGGGTATGTAAGGGAATAATCACGAGGATGGAAGGATATTTATACTTCTGATCAGTTGTTTTCTAGTAAAATGCAGACGATAGAGAGTTTGGAACTCAAAATTTATGATACCAAATCAAGACCTACTCCTCTTTATCATGCCTTTCCTTCACTAATTCCAAAAGAAGAGATATGATCAAAACGTATCAATTTAGAAAACTCTATGAGCAATATGATCAGTTAGAAGAAGTTGGAGCATCAGAAGAGACTCTTACCAGAATTAGGAAGGTCATACAAATGGAACTCAAACGTCGTTGGTATATTGAGGATTATGAAGTAGACCCTGATTCCGAAGAAGAACAACCTTTGGAAAGTTCTTGTAACAATGATGAAATTATTCCAACTCTGGATCATAGTAACGATCATTCGCCTATTCAAATTGAGGAGAATGGATATAAAATATCAATTATTATCAATGGTGTAATGTACTCAAACCAAGATCTTAGGAATTGCACCGATGAACTTGACTTCCTGGGAAAGGACTTCGATTCTGATGAAGAGATTATTGAAGAGATTGAGATTGAGATCGTGGAAGACCCAATTGAGCTTGCCAAGGATAATAATGATACTGAGATTTCGATTAAAGCAGAAACTGACGAAGAATGACTTTCAAAACGTTTGATAGAGGACCACGATATACATGAGGTAAATAATTCATTGGATTTCTTTAAGAATGATGAGGATCCCGTAATACAAGAGATTGTGAAAGGTTTGTATAATCCTTTGCATACCTCTATATCTTTTGATCCTCCCCCAATCGAAATAGTTCCTCAAAAGGTTGTTCCGACTTTTAAGGAGCTACCTAACTTAGGATTGGAGTTGTGTGCTTCGAAAGTTTTAACGAATTATTTTGCTTCTAAGTATCCACCACTTGATATGTTTGATTCTAGCATTGTGCAAGTTCACCGAGAGGAACCTAAAGAAGTTCCCTTGTTTTATGTTTTTTATGCACTTCCAAGTGTGGAAAATACTGAGTATGGGGGAAACATCCATATAGTAGAAGTTTCAACATTTATAGATTATGCTAACGTTTTTATGAAGCTGTTATTAGAATTGCAGATTGTTGTCTGGGTGGATCCCTTGATTTATTCAGATTGTTGGTTTACGGGCGATAACCAGAAGGTCAGGCTGAGGACGTTAAACTAAGAGTTGCATGGGAGGCAACCCATTGGTTTTGTATTTCTATCTTTATCTTTTGATTTTTATTAGTTTTGAATATCAATATTTGATTTCCCATCTTGATTTTACATTGGATGAGTCGATTACATTTAGGACAATGTAAAGTTTAAGTATGGGAGAGTGATTAAGGATATTGAGTTTTTAATCTTTACTTTTATAGGTAGAATTTTTGAACTTTTTGTACATATTTTTGCATAAAACTCCAACTTTTAGATATTTTAGAGTCACTTTATAAAATTCTAGCTAAGTCTACATAAGGATTTCTTACCGAAATAACGGAACTTAGAAGTATTAGAGAACTATATTCGGAGTGCTTAGTTGTTGAGAGGCTAGATTGACAAAAAGAGACCTAAACCGTCGGTAGAGAGTTTAATATTAGAGTTGTTGATCATTCAATACCCATGAGTGAGGCACCATACCTGCAATTCTTTGTACGTATCTAAATTTTTCGTTTAGAGTGTTTCGACAGCGCAAACTCCGGGTAGAATGATGAGCTACCCAACTTCGCACCAATTTCAACACTACTTTTTGATCTCTTGAGTGTTATACTCTATCTTGTAGTCTTGTTTGCAGTTGGCACCATTCTCTCGACAACAGGTCCATAGAAACACCATTATCATCAACAAGAAGAGCATCGAAAATTTGAAGGAAATTTGAAGACATTCAAGGTTTACAAGCAACACTACAAGAAAAAACAAATTTCATATTCAAGTAAAGCAGCAAGACAATGAGCAGAATAATATATACATGTTGAAGACTTATGTACACGAGCGAAATAAAATCAAAAGATGAGAATTGGTGAAGTTTATGATATTGAGACAATATAAGTTATGAAGAATCAAGTGGTAAAGTCCTTATCCCACGACCAAAGTACTTTCATTGTTTAATTTATTTTATTTCCAGTTTGTATTTTATTTCTCTTATATCAAAAAAAAAAAGAAAATATATATATATAAATGTAAAAATTGGTTTAGTATTTTTGTGTTCTTGTATTTCATTCAATAAGGCCTTGGTGAATAAGAAATATATAAAGAAGTTTCAAACAACAAGGAATTGAGTTAAGAATGAGAATAATGTTCTTTGGAATTTCTAACTTCTTATTATTAGTGTGCAGAAACTTTATATCTTCGTAGCTCTTTAGATGCATGTGCTCTGGAATTTTTAAAAGTTTGAGCAGGTTTTGTGGGTATACCTATTGTAAACCCTCATAAGACTATAACTCGTCCACTAAGGACATCTAGGGATTTAAAGGCTTGTTACACATGCTAAGTATAACCGTGTCCTCAACGAAATGGAGTTATATTTTAGGTTAGTTTAGTTTAGTTTGCTCGAGGACTAGCAAAAGCTAAGTGTGGGAGAATTTGATAAGTGCATATTTTACATGTTTTGAGTATCAATTTCATGCTGCTATTTGTTATATTTCTTATGAATTATTGTATATTACGTCCGTTTTGTAGTTTATGTCTTTTATTAGGTGAATCATCCAAAAAGGAGCTACAAAGTGTTAAATTATACATGAAGAGAAGTGCTACAAAGGAAGAAGAGCCAAAGACCAAGTGTAACTTGTACACATTCAGGATTTCTCATCAACATATTGAAGAAATCGAAGAAACGAAGCTAACGTCGAAAGAATGAGGTCATTATGATTTCATATGAAGAAGTTATAAGAAAAGCAAGTTTAGGAAATTCAGAAGAAAAATAAATTCTCGACGGGTCATCCTATCGAGAAAAGGAGAATTCTCGATGGGTAAGGCCATCGAGAAAAGAAAAAATCTCAATGGGTCGAGCCATTGAGAAACTGAGCGTGAAAACCTATTTTTGTCATGTGTTCGAGTTTTGGAAACCTATTTCGACCGGGATTCGAGCACGGGAACTTCTACAACTTGGACACCTATATAATAGACACGTCTAATACTTTTTTGGACACTTATTATTATTTCATCAAGCTTAGGGAGAGAAGAGAGATTTATTCCATATTCTAAGGTTTACCCCTTTCGGGGGAAACCATATTATTTCTTCTTCTTTCTTGTAATATGAGTAGCTAGATTCTATTGATTAAGGATGAATTCAATGTTTTGAGCGTGAAGCTTTATAGTAATAGAAGTGTATTTGGAGTTTTAATCATCATTATTTGTTTTCACTAAACCTTGGGTTTATGATTGGTTTCTAGATTGTTCAAGTGAACAATTGGATTAATCTATTGATCATTCTAATGCTAAGACAGAGTTGAGTGATCCGTAATTGTCGATCATCTCCTACACAAGTAGAGAACGTGAGACCTTGCAGAGGTATTCTGTGGAGTAATCGTGTGTGAAGAAAACACTAGTAAGCAGGACCTCGCGCTAAGAGTTCTGATGCTAGGATCAACCTAAATTCACAAACCTTAAAGCATTCAATTGGGTTACACCTGTAGTGCGCTACTACTTGGTGGCTCAGTTGTATAGAATCTGGTGTTCGAGCGCTTCCACATTCAGTGATACAAGGAGTTTTGGGGATAACGGTAGCTGCTATTCTACGGTTGGTGATGAATGATTCGAACGAAAGATAGATAAGTATACTACTCGAGTCAACGTTTGGTAACGGCGAAGGACTCCCTAATCATCTCTTTATTCTTATTGTTTTAGTCCTTTAATTTAATTTAAATAACCAATCCCCCCTTTGTCTTTCCTTTTATTCTTTGTTGCTAATCTAAGCAACATCTAAATTACACAACTCTGGTGGGAACGATCCTTACTACCGCTATATTATTATTTAATTAGTGAGAATATATCGAGTAATTTGTTACGCTTACTATACGTACCATGCCTGTCAGGTCGACTACAGCTCTTGGGGGAAGACCTCCCCTCCCCCCCCCCGTCGTAGCTGAAAACAATTTTGAAATATCCAACATTCTCGCCCTATTTTCAAAAATAAAATAAAATAAATAAAGTAAAGTAAAAAACTTTAAAAATAAGAGTAGCTGCATCACTCATGTGACTGCCTACATATCCGAGTGGCATCAAGCTAACGTAGTTCAAGCTAAGTTGAGACTAATCATCGTCGTAGAAATCAATACATAAATGTTAGGTATCTTTTGTATTTGAACCTTCACTTAGTATAAGAAATTCAAAGCCTTATCGCGGTTCTATGGTGAAACTAGTCTTGATCCAAGTACCCTTTGCGATAAAACCGGAATCTCCACACATATGGATTTCGAAAAACCATATGTTTTGTAGCTTAACACATTAATGGTCATGTGCTTATATCCTGGATTCATGAGTCGTCTTGGGAGAACGGTCTTCTTCTCTTAGGAAACGGCCTGATTTTCATACTCATATAGGTAAGTCTCTAAGGTGTTTCTGTGATACACATGTAAACAACTATAGACTCATTAAGGATTTACATCCATCCTTATTCTTGCAAAATACAGCACTAATTAGAAATGTAAAGTTTTTGTATTATTGCACCATAATTTCTAGCCATAACTTGTTGGTACCCATTGAACCTTGTTTATCTTTTTCAAAATATAGATTAGGTTTCTGTTATGGGAGATCAACCTTATTTCACAGACCTTAGTCCTATCTCCTTACGTTTTATTGAAACCACTGTATTTGGTAGACTTTTCGTAAATGGGTCTACCAAGTTCTTCTTTGTTTCAATATAGTTAACTGTAACTACTCCTCTCTTGAGACCCCCCGAGACCCCCCATCGTAGAGGCAAACAATGTTGAAATTATCCAACATATCAATCCGTTTTGCTTCCAGTCTCTGCTACCACTCGATCACCATCATTACTTTAAAACTTCATTACCACCTATCACGGTCACTTCCATGAATAACAACCACCATTAATCTCATCACGACTAGGATATCTCACTGATACTATCTCAATCAACCAAAGAATCGAGCTCAAATACTCACGGTCATTACCTCATTTCATGATCGAGATCATCTCTCATTATTCTCATCACTGAATCTTCATTACTGTCAATATCATCGATAGACCCATCCATCACCACCGTAATTGATAACGTTACCATCAAGGTCTCTACCATCATCACTCGGTTACCTTTCAATCACATACTTTCTATCTCCATTAATAAACATCACCATCACGTCTGCCATGATCATCATCAGCTCCTTTATGCCAGGCTCGAGTTCATCCCTATTACTCGCATGAAGAAAAAATGAAGATGGTGGGGCCCTTAACGAACTAGATGGTGTTGTTAGTAGTATTCAAATAATGGCATCCCTTAGCACATGGTCTGGTTCCCTTAGTGATTCGCATCCCATAGTAATACCACAAGTGCCTTTATAACTTCTATTAAACTCTTATTGACCTGTCAGTTCAGGGGAATCGACAAGTTTAAATTCTTGTTTTGCCTATAACTTTCTCATACGAAGTCAGAATGACTTCATTCTTTCGCCGTGGGCTTTGTTTATTCGTTCTCTACAAGATCATAGAAAGAAACCATGGATTTGGATCAGTTAAACCTGCTATTTGGCCTTTCTTCACTTGTAGCACTTCATTTCTTGCACAATTAAGTGTCGATTCACTTCTTTTGGATGATTTCACCTACTAAAAGATAAATAAACAAAAAAAAACGTAATATACAATAAATTACAAGAAATATAGGAAACACTAGTATGAAATTGACACTCTAAATGTGTAAAATATGCACTTATCATTGACTTATTCAATGCCCGCATTCAGCATCACCTATTCACTTAAGCATGTCATCATCGATTGACACATTTAAACTCTCGCTGCTCACATAAGCATATCAGAGTCTTAACATGAGGCTTAAATAAATACATATTTATTTTCAGTCTACCTGCTCCGTAGAAGCCTAACTAGTCTTGTCAGGCTCATCGAGATTCATTATCCATGTCTAGCCAGACAGGACAAGTCATAAGTCGACTTGATTAAACAAGTTACAAATCGACTTCACACTAAGTAGTATTTTTTACTAAAAATAATACGATACATCAAAGATGTCACATGTGGGGATATTACTAGGGTATTGGTCTGGCGGTCTACGACATGCGGTGCAGCAATGCACCCATTACGTCTGGAATTGTTGATGGTTATCTAAGGAGGAGTGATAGGTGTGTAACCGTCAAGTCATCCTCAAACAAGTGGGGAGCAGTTTCGACACACTCTCCATCACCTCCAGTTCACCACTACTTCACAACCACCACTTTTTACGAGGACAGGGTGAACGATTACCGTTATACTATTATAAATAGATTCCTCTATCTATTGAATCCGAACGAATAGAGCGTATATACTAAACATACGACTTATCGTCTGATTTTCATCAAGGCCTTCTCCCAGTTATACGCGGAGAATCCTTTATAGCAATAATTATCTTCTAAATTCATACGAGACATCAAAGATGTCACGCATGGAGGGATATTTACTAGGATATTGGTCTAGCGGTCAACGGCGTGCTATTTAGCAATACACCATTACAAGAAAGTGTCTATAATGTGCAACGGTTAGCAGAGTAGAGGAGTGATGGATGTGTAACTATCCAATATTTCCTAACATATGGGATACAGTTTCAATACGATCTCCATCACCTCCACTTTATTGCTATTATAAATAGATTCTTCAACCTATTGAAAGGAGGACATACTGAACATACGAATCGACCATTTGATTTTCATCGAAGCATTCTCTTAGTCATACACATCGAATTTTTCATAGCAATAAACACCAATCAAACTTAACGGAGTTCGTTACTCTGACCTTAACACTTCCTTTATTTCTCTCTCTAGGATGGGTGGCATCACCAATTTGATCCACATCAACTATCATCTCCTAACCATCTCTTTGTTCTTTCTCGTTTTCAACCTACAATATCACTCCGGCAAGTTAGAAAGTTGCAATCATGGGAATTCTAGAACAAACTAAAATAAAATTCATTATGAAGTAGTTTTGGTAGCAGTATATATGATTCAAGAATATCACAAGATATGTTCACGATAGCCACATCACAAACACATTACATTGCCTTGCACGGTTTCAAAAACTGGGAATAAATTATAAGGAATTAAGAGGTGAATTATATATCGAAACGACCGCTTATGAGTCTACGACAATATACTAAAATATCGTAATATTCTGAGTAATGGTCTAGGAGATATAGCCGTCATTTTAGACGAAGTACAAGCTGAAAGCTGTCAGAATTTCGCCTAAAATATTCTTGGACGTTTGTTGTTTTCCCATTTGATTGTCCAGACAAGTTATAAACCCAAATTTTCCCGCGTGAGGAGATAACTGGTCTTTTTAATTCCAAATCGGAGGTCGTATGAAGAATCTACATTATTTTTGATAAAGGGTCATATATCTGAATTTTCTGACGACAAAATTCAATGAATTTTTTTATTCATTCACATATGTTATCATTTATTCCATTATTCACTCAGCCAATCCCCTTTTCGTATCCGGCCAACTTGATCTGACAACCTGGGAAGCGCAAGTACCGTTGGTGATAACAAGCAAGGGAAGACAAGTGCTTATTTTATACCAAATTGGTTTCTTAATTCAAGAAGGAAAAAGAGTTTCCCTTTTACACGCGCACGCATGGGATTCCAGCTTTCCCAAACAACATTAAAGCTTTAAAAATCGTCTTACCTTTGAACGGACTCTCCTGGCATATTTCGTAATTCCTCCCTCTTGTGGATTGATTGTTGATAGTTGTTTCACCAGTACGATTGCTAAGAAAGTTCAAGCCAACTGCAACATCTCTGGTAACATCTAAACAACGAAGTTATGTTATTTTACTATCGTCTATCATGTCACCATCTAGTGCTTACTACACAACATTAATTTATTTGCGCTCAACAGCGGATTTAATGTTGATGGTGGGTTTTTGCCAAGGCGAAAATCGTAAAAAAATATGTTTCCGACCCGGATATTAGAAATATTGAACTTTAGTATATTTTCATTCTGCAAAGAATTTTAGGAATATACTAAGTTATAATAGGGATCCATGTTGGTCTCTCTCTGCATACATAATCGTATGAATGTTTCACCCGGTTGAACTCAAAATATTATTACGTATACAACTATATTCACTGAATAAATCAGTATTCATCTCTATACAAAATTATTAGAATAGCGTTGCAATTATTCCTAGATATTATATAGTAAATTTCAAGGTCCTATATGGATTTCCCACCAGTAAAGAGCAACTTGAGTCTTATCTAGAACAAATCTCAAGCTCATAGATTGCGAGCAACTTGAATCTTCTTTAGTGTTATATCCCCAACTAAATTCCTAAAAAATTCTTTTATATCAAGAATGACATTTGATTAACCAAAGTGCACGAAAGCACATAGCAAGATGCATACGGGCATACTTGATTGAACATCACTACTATGTCTATATATCAAGTCAATTTTGTTTCAACCACAAAATCTACTCAATTTTTGTGTCAGACACAAAATCAAGGCTTTAATTGGCTAGACGCTACCCTGGCCAAGCTTGGGTTAATTATCTCCAGCAGTTGGTCATACCAAAATCCCAACAGTGTTTGAAAATAATTAAAACCCTAATTTTTGGGTCTAAACGACTCATTTGGGCTATTTTTAGATAAATGAAAGTCATTTATTGCCTCTAACTTGGCCAGCAGAAACTGATTTTGTGGCCAACCAACTTGGTCGGCCACCCTTCTCCTCGCCTGACCAAGTTGGTCGTCCATTATGGTCAGATAAAACACTTTTCGTGGTTGGCCAAGTTGGCCGACAAACCCCCTTTGAAAGTCGTAAATAATATTCCAAAGGTGTCGTAAAAGTATGCAACATAAATAAGTGTTGCATATTTAGGGTTGGGAGTCCCGTCTTTTACCCTCCAACGTTTATAAGCATTGAAAACCTAAGGCTGGGAGTCCCAGCTTCCCATCTGCAACGCTTGTAAGCTTCGAGTCCCAACTTCTTCCTACCTCCTCTGCAACGCTTTTAAACGTTACAAACTCAAAAGTTGGGAGTCCCAACTTCTTCTTTATTTTTAAAAGAGACATAAGACATACTTCACGTGTAGACTACCAAATTTAACTTAGCCAGTGTGCCATACACTATTTTTGACTGACTGCATATGGTTTATAATGTGTAACTGACACAGTAAGCCATTTTTTTTTGTAAAATTTAATTATTATATATGATATACCTTATATGCAATTAAAATACGGGTGACCATGGATGACTTACCATGGCGCATGACCAGAAATATCTTATTTCATGTGGCTTCACACATATGTCCTGTTACATATGCTTAACCACTTCAATACTTATATATTTTCTTTGTCACTCTTTCATGACTACCTATCACCTCTTGTTGAGGACGGGAAATGCAGTGTTTGACCTACTTAATGCCTGCATCCGGCATCACCTATTCACTTAAGCATGTCAATATTGATTGACACATTTAAACTCTTACTTCTCACCCGAGCATATAAGAGGCTTGACATGAGGTCTAAATAAATACATACTTATTCTCAGTCTACCTTCTCCTACGAGCCTCACTAGTCTTGTCAGACTCACCAAGACTCATTATTCATGTCTAGCCAGGCATGATAAATTCATAAGTCAACCTGACTAAGCAAGTCACAGTTTGACTTCACACTAAGTAGTATTTTCTACTAAAATCACACGAGACGTCAAAGATGTTACACATGGGGGCGATATTTACTAGGGTATTGGTATGGAGGACTACGGCGTGCGGTATAGTAATACACCCATTACGAGAAAGTGTATGGAATATACGACGGTTAGCAGAGTAGAGGAGTGATGGATATGTAACTATCCAATCTTTCCCAACAATTGGGACATGGTTTTCAACACGATCTTTATCACATCCACCTCATCACTACTTCACAACCTCTATTTCCTACGAGGTCAGGGTGAATGGTTTTTGTTATTATAAACAGATTCTTCAATCTATTGAAAGGAGGAAAGACAGAACATACGAATCGACCATATGATTTTTATCGTAGCCTTCTCTTAGTCATACACAGATAATCCTTCATATCATAAACATCTATCACACTTAACGGAGTCTGTTACTCTGAGCTCAACACTTTTTTTGCTTCTCTCCCTAAGACCAACCCTTCTCCTTCCTTTGTGACCGAAGCAAGATTGGAACGACCATTTCTTGGTTTAGGCCAGTCTTGTGTGATTTTGATTTTTCGAATATAAAAGTACTTCCATAGTACACATGTTTTAGGGTTCAAACTATTTCTCATCAACTTACCCCCATTTTACTGTTTTACCCCAGAATTCGTTTTTACCCACAAACACCTGGATAAATGGCTTTCAATTTGAGGTGGTACATAATAATATTAATATGACAATGTAATAACAAATCAAACTTATCTTCAAATGAATGGATTTTTACTCTTTTCAATGGACGTCCTTACAAATAAAAATAATAGCCTGAGATTTTCTTGAAGAAATCTCAAATAGAGTAAATAACAAAAACATGCCTTGTCTTTGTCCTAGGAGACTTTAATGTCATTTTTAACCAGGACAACCATTTAATAAATCTGATTCTGAACCTTGTGCAAGAATAATCTAGGGGGCATGTCTAGATGATGTGGGTTATTCGGGTAACCCTTTCACTTGGAATAACCAAGGAAAAGGTCATAAAAGTATTCAGGAAGATTGGATAGAGGTTTTGCAACAGAGAATTTGTTTGATCAATTCCCAAATGCAACTATCTCTCATTTTGTGGTAGTGGGATTTGATCATTATCTAATTAAGCTAACGAGAGATTCACAATCAATTAGTTTTATATTTTCTTTTGAATTCTATGAAACTTGGTTGAAAGATTAATCTTATTTAGATCTTATCTATAATACTTGGAACTCTTCCCTTATTGATCCCTCTGCTACTATATCATCTAATCTAAAAGCTTTAAGGTAGAATCTGACTTTATGGAAAACGGATGTCTTTGGAAAACCCCTATAAAAAATAATCAAACAAATACTAAATCATATAAATACACTTTCTATAGATAATGTTTTTTCTAAAAATAATGATAAAATTAATGAGAAGATGAAGAATTTGTATGATACATAAGAGGAAATATAAAATAATAAAAAAATCTCAAGAGATAACCAGATAGATAGAGCCAGGAGAAAAAAATACAAAATATTTTCATTTGGTAACACTAAAAAGAAGGAAATGAAATAATATTGACTATATTTTAACTGAAAATGGGGAAATTGTCACCAATGTTTTACAAATTGGTCCAACTCTAACTTCATATTTCTCTTCTATTTTTAATGCTATTTTTTTCTCTTCTGAGAACAAGCTTTTTGAAAGCATTTTTGTTGGTATCACCAACCATGATAATTGTGGTTTGATGAAATGCCCTTCAGCACATAAAATTCTAAAAGTGGTTAAAAAGATAAAGCACAATAAATCATCAGGTCCTGATAGGTTTCCTGCTAGTTTTTTTAAACACAATTGGAACCTAGTAGAACCTCAAATGGTGGGTATGGTACAAGAATTCGTTAAAACAATATTTCTGAATCCAAAATTAAATAAAACTTTCCTTTTATTAAAAAGAATAGAAGTAAAGCGGAGAACTTGGGAGTAAAGATCGACATATCGAAAGATTTCTACATAGTCGATTGGAATTTTCTCATATCTGCTATGAAAGCTTTAGGTTTATGTAATGAATGGTGTGAGTTGATACACATATATATATCAACTACTTCAATTGCAGTTTTAGTTAAAGAAAATCATTGTGATTCCTTTAAACCTTATAAAGGTTTAAGACAGGGGGATCCGTTATCCCCCAATCTTTTCCTTCCGTGTATGGATATTATGTCGAGAATGTTACTAGTAAAAGGGCAGCAAAAACTTATAATTGGGGAAGAATCTCAAAGAATAATACACCAATTTCTCACTTATTATTCGCATACGCCTGTTTGCTTTTTACGAAGGACAATCTGCCAAGTTGTAAAAATCTCTTAATCATTATTGAATAATTTAGTTGTTTTTCAGGTAAATCCGGCCACGTTTTCATAAGGAAGGTCCATCAGAGACATCCGAAATTGATGATAAGATTGCTAAAAATTAAGAAAATAAACAAAAAAGACATATATCTTTAAGCACCTCTATTTATTGATAAATCAAAGTTAAATTTTTTTTGAATTTATTGTAGAAAAAATGGAAACTAAAGTAAAAAGTTGGATTAGTAAATTTTTAGCACGGGCTAGTAAAATGGTTTTGAATAAATCAGTACTCTCTAGTATCCCTATTTTTCAGATGCGTTATTTCAACTGCCTAAAAAACCTATAAGAAAATAAATGCAGTTGGTAAAGGTTGTGTATCAAGACTTGGAATTACTAATGTAAACATATTCTTGAAGGGGGCTAGGTGTAAGAAGCAGGTAAATACAATCAAGCTATGATTTCAAAGGTGGCATGGAGACTTCTAACAGAACCAAAGCCTCCATGGTCGACTATTCTAAAAAAAAAAGAATTTCATAAATATGTCTTTTTTTCAATCTAAATTAACTTCTACAACATCTTGGAACTGGAAGTGTATACTCCATGCTTCTCATCTAATTCATAAGTATAGTGTTTTGGAAGTGGGAGACGGATGCACATTTAACGTTGTATTTGACAAATGGATTCCGGGATTTTTCACCACCATAAGTGAGCTAAAAAACAATTATAATTTAAAATTTAACACTCGTGTCAGAGTTAATTGATTATGACACAAAAGAGTGGAATTCAAGCAAGATACATTATAGCATAGCAAATGAAATATTGAAAATCTGACTATACACAAATGAGGAAAGAAATCTACCAGAAGATAAATGAAGATTTGGATTGACAAATGATGGTAATTACTCCGTCAAATCCATGTATAATGAGTTAAACAAAAGAAACTGTGGTAGCAATATAATGCTAATGGGTTGTGGAAGGACTATGGAACTTATACATTTCTCAGAGAATAAAATCTTTTTACGGAAATGCCTTTCAAATGTTTTACTTTTAAGGGGTGTCCTCCCTCTGTTCATTGAAAATATAGGTAGAAATTGCATATTTTGTAACAAAGAAGCAGAATCTTTTGTCTCATTTTTTCTTTCTATTGTAACTTTGCAAGATCTGTGTGGTATTTTCCCCCTTTCCATGTAATGATACGATATGTTTTACAGATAACTTTTTTCAAGACCACTATAAAATTTGGATCTCCAAAGATAAAGATACAAAGGCTTTGGATATTGTTATAACTAAGTGTTAGTACATTTGGTATGAAAGGTGTAAGAGAATTTTTAATGAAAAAAAATAAAATAACTTACAAATTTCCATGGAAGTCCAAAGACACTTACAGTTCTGGAATACGACTTAATATTTTTTATTTCTGATGTAATATCTAAATACCCTTGCTACTTTGTAAATACACAGTAGTGCCGTAGTGATGAGGAGGTATCAAACCAACACTACAAGTGGTTTTTTTGGATCATAAACTAATTAGGTTGTATAATAATTGTATGTAGCACATGGCAACAGAGGAAAGTAATGGAATGAAATTAGAAAAAAAAGGTCAATACAATATGATTTATAAAGGGGATACCAAACCTCGGTGGGAAAATACCAGTCCTACATATGTGAGAAAATACCAATTCTGAGATGGAAAGATACCAATGCATAAATTATTTTGTTTTATATGAGTGTAGATGGTGGATCTTTGTCAAGGCTAAAATCGTAAAATTATATTTCTGACACGGGTTTCAGAAACACTGAACTTTAGTATTCAGCGAAATTTTTTAATACATGACATGTAATCACCCCTGCATGTCTCTCTCTTTATGTATATAATCACATGAATGCATCATCCGGCTGAACTCAGCAGCTTATTACGTATACGGTTAAATTTAGTGAATGAATTAGCATTCATCCATGTACGAAATTATTAGAATAGCGCTAGTGCTTATTATGATATTCTCATATATTCTATGATTTTTACATTAAATCTCAAGCTCCCAGATGGATTATCCACTAGTGTAGAGCAGTTTGAGTGTTCTTTAGTGTTGTATTCCACGACTGAATTCCCAAAAATCACCTTGTGTCAGTGTTCATGCCCAACTAAATGATATTGATCTATTAGAATGCCTATACAAATCTGTATAGAAGTATGTAGCAAAATACATATAAATTTATTTGACTAAAGCACCACAACTTTGCTTAGATATCAAATCAAAATTATGTTAAACACAAAAATATAGTTCTTACTAGCCAAATCTAGCCTTGGCCATGTCAATCCTCGCTTAAGGGAGAAACCAATGTGATTGATATAGAATAAAACTCAATCTAAGCTTAGGAGTCGCTAAAATTAGGTGTGCAACACTTATCAGCGTTGCAAACAACAAAGGTATCCCCCTAACCCAAACTCAATAAGGGGACAACTAATATTTGAGTAAGCGTTGCAAACATCTTACTTGTCCGACCACCCTAAATTGGATGAGTGGACGGCAAAGATAAGAGTAGCATTGCAAACAGTGAAATGAACGGCCGGCTTTAGCCAATTGTATGGACGACCAGCTTGAGTGCAAGCGTTGCAAACGGTGTGTTTGGACGGTTAAACCCTAGCCAAGTGTGTTAATGGTCAGAATTTGGTTATGTAATGTTTATAAATATTGCAAATGAAATATCAGGTATGCCGTACATATTTACATACCTGGCATGCCGCACATATTTTCATACCTAGCATGCCGGATAATTTTTTTCATCCGGCATGCCGCACATGCTTCTGTACTCAGCATGCTACACATATTCTTGCATTTTGCATGTTACGCCTAATTTCACGTCAATGTTAATTGACCTATGTAAACTCACATTGTTCCTCATAAATTCAATAAAATAAAATAAAATACTTATTTGTTTTAACTTCCATATTTTTATAAAATTAGTTTTGTTAGACTCATCAGGCTAGTCAAGCATGACAAGCCACTAGTCAAATGACTAACTAAGCAAGTCCCATTCGACTTAACAGTAGTATTGTTTGATGCTACAAAAATTACACGAGAATCAAAGATGTCACAAATGGGGGGATATTCACTAGGGTATAGGTATGGCGGTCTACGACCTG
The DNA here is from genome assembly GCA_023531435.1 of Papaver californicum. Lineage (NCBI taxonomy): Eukaryota > Viridiplantae > Streptophyta > Magnoliopsida > Ranunculales > Papaveraceae > Papaver > Papaver californicum. The sequence continues at coordinate 5,807,876 of JAJJMC010010584.1, forward strand.
CGGTGTAGCAATAAACCCATTACGAGAAGTGTTTGCAATGTGCGACAGTTAGCAAAGTAGAGAAGTGATGAGTGTATAACCATCCAGTCTTCCCCACAAGTAGGAAACGGTTTTCAACACACTCTCTATCACCTCCACTTCACCACTACTTCACAACTTCTACCACTTCCTTTGAGGACGAGGTGAACGGTTACTACTATGTTATTATAAATGGATTACTCGATATGTGGAAATCAGAACAAAGAGAACACAGAGCGTACAAATTAGAACAAGTCCATCATATGATTTTCATAAGGTCTTCTCTCAGTCATACACATAGAATACTTCATAGCAACAAACACCTATCACACCTAACAGAGGTCGACACTCCAACATCAATGCTTCCTCTGCTTCCCTCCCTAAGACTAACCCTTTTCCTTCTTTTGTGACCGAAACAAGATTCGAACGGCCACCTCTTGGCTTAGGTCAGTCTTGCGTGATTTTGATCTCTCGAATCTAAAAAAAAAGTACCCCATATATAAATGTTTAGGGATTAAATGTATTCTCATCAACTTATCTCATTTTTACCTTTTTACCCCCGAATTCGTTTTTACCATAAATATTTTGTCGACCACAGTGGGAGATCAATCTCTCGGTTGCATCAATTTCTCAATTCCTCATTTTTTTACGATTTTCAAAATGGTTGAGGTTGATCTTAGGTTGGGTTCAATAAATAAACCCCAACGCCTATTCTTCTACTGCCAATACTCCTACTCCTGGAAATACTCCTCCGGTTACTAACACCGCTGCTACCAACACTCCAAGACTTAGGTAATCAGATACAACTACACCTGCTTTGCTGGAGAGAGCCATACCTGATAGGAATGGAGAATCATGTTATACTTACGTTAACAGACGAATCACCAAGAAGCAGCACAACATTCAATTGTCTATAGGTGCTATTACTAAAGGAGGCAAAAGGAAAGTTGCAGAACCAGAGCAACAAGCCAAGCATGCAGGACCAACACCAATTCCAACTCCATTACCACATGTAAGCCAACCACATCGAAGGGCCCACCAAATGCAATGGCATCAGAGACAGCTCCAACACCGCTCAATGTCAATAACAATCAAGGGAAGATCTGGTCTCTCCCAACTTCCCCAACTTTTAGAAGTGTGGATAGAGGACAACACCATCAAGTTACCTCAAGTAATGTCCACCAACATAATAAGAAATGAAAAATCTCAAGTATTGCTACTCCCACAGATTTGTTAATCGCTCCACAAGTAACTGACAATAATTTGAAGCGAATATTCAAAAAGAAGATTGATTCAGGAGAGTTGCACTTGGGGACTAAAAGAGTACACATAAAGCCTCTTCATGTCAGGAGTTTCACAATGTCTGGAGAATCTATCAATCAAACAGTTAATCCATGATTAAATACATGTGTGAGCTTCTCTACTGCTTGAGGGCGCAACGCAAAGACATTTTTTCCCTTCTTACCCATGTTGTGTATGGCAAACGACTATCTTTTCGAAAATAAAATATGTCTTAAACCTACTCAGATAGGCTAGATGATGTCAACATCATCCTTGTCAAGACACTCAAAGTAGTAAGAATTACTCATCGTAAGGTTGTCCATGTTCCAACAACAATCAAGGATCATGAAGAAAAATCCATAAATACATAGGGTTACATTCACTCTTGAGGTAAAAATGGGTTCTTCTTATACTGCTACCAGATTTTACATAGTCAGAAGAAGATCCAGGACTTTCAATAACGAGTAAATTCATATAGATACTCAAGGAAGAAATAACGTAATTACATCAATTTTTTATTCTGATAACACCAACTTCAATACCTCCGGCAGCGCCAACCTCCATATTTCTTTTTATAGTGCCAGTATGCTCACCATATGAAGCGGAGAGAGCCTCATATTATATTTCATTTTGAGTTGGGGATTGAATGTCCGTGTCTTTCTTTTTGAACACCTCAATCTTCGTATCAGATGTTGGTTTTACATGTACGACCATATGTGCTTCCTAAATTAGTATCTTCTCTCTTTACTTGAGTAATGAAGTGGGATGCTTGACCCTTTGCTACGTGATCGATTGAGAATATCATATATCAAACTTCATATTTCCATACTGAGGATATCACCAACTCGAAGTTTTCGAGCATTACTTAGATTCATGTTATTTATCTTCTAGTGACAACTGCCACCAGTGGGAAAGTACAATACAATATCCAAACTATGTCTTTATTCATGCAACGTCCGAATGGAGCATCAGCAGCATGATACTAAAATAGATGCAAGTTGACCGCCTATATCTTCTAACTCCTTCAATGTTGCATGGGAGTACATTACGACAGCGATGTTGCATGTGAACATGTTGTAAAAAAGGTATTTTAGATTTTTCGACGGTGTATGGTCTAGATATATGAGTAAGATGGTTGGGGACCATGCAAGAGGCGAGAAGAGGTTGTTGGGATCACAAAAAGAATAAGCATGGATGGAAACACGGTAAAAAGACTTACAAAACATAAAAGACACCAACCATTGTTACCGGTAGTCGTGTGTGAGGTCTTTTTGAAAGACAAAACCCATGAGAGGTTATTGTCAGTGGCGACGCTAGTTTTCCAACGGGTGATGCGGCAAAGATGTGGCAGGTTTCAGCAGAAATCTAGATGCACGCGTGTGTGTACATTGCGAACATGAATGCAGACGCAGAAGCCACACGAAAATAAATAAATGCACAACTCAAAATGATTGTGAGTAGCGAAGGAATCTATAAAAGATTTCATCAAGGAGTTGAGAGAATGAAGTCAGTATTAAGGGAGAATGTTGATATATTGACACATATTTCATAAGTGAAGCCCAACAAGATTCAAGTCATTCTCTAGAATTATCTAGAATATAATGATTAGCTTGATAGTTAGTTATAATTATCTGGACTATGTAAATCTCTTTAGGTTATTATCCAACCGTGCATTTCTGAGTCTGAAAACAAATCTCTCAATACCATCTCGTCCAAGGAGGAAATTTGGAATACATTGTCGTCTATGAATCCTTGGGGTGCGCCGAATGGTTGTCAACCGGACTTCTTTAAAGCTCATTGGAACATCATGGGGCCAGACATAATTTCAACACTTCAAGAATTCTTTAGATCTAGTATTGTTGACGGTGGATTTTTGACAAGGGTTAGGACTGTAAAATCGCCCTCTAGCCCAGCAGCAGAAACATAGAGATATTCGTGCATATTTCTAGCTTTGTATCAAAATATGAGAACATTGTATTTCTACTTATGTTACACAAGAGAATTAAGAGTACAGTCCCTATAAATGGCTACAGGCATTATATATTGATCTCGTAGTCTCTCTGAATATGTATAATATTTATGCCATATCGAACTAGTCTCAAGTCGGATAACTTCCACGGCTGAATTCCTTGAACTCATATTGAATGTGCATCACTGGTTGAAAGATAATCAATAATCTATTATATACAAGGGCGCGCCTTAATTCAATGTCCAGACCTCGAAGAAGCGCCAACAGCCTCAAAGGATAAGGCCAAAAAACTAGCGTTACGCTGGCATCCCCACAGGCCATCTCCTAACTCTACCTTGAAGCTAGCAATAGCTAGCACCCTATGCTTTCATAGCGCCAGCCTAGTACTGGCGCTAGCTAAATCAACAGGGCAAGCCCAATGCTGACGCTATCCAACAACGCCAGCATTAGGTTGGCGATGACGCTAGCCTATTGCTGGCGCTAGCAACTATCCTATAATACTAGCCTATGCTGGTGCTAACTCTCTTGCGATGGCTTAATGCCAGCGCATATTTTTGTTATTAAGAACATCATGCTCGCCTCTTGCTCTATCCTTGAGAACTTTTGTATAATCTTGGTTTTAAACACTTCCAAATTTAAGCCATGTTACTTTTAAGCTAGTACATAACTATTGAACTTATTATTTTTACTAGACTCGACACTGGCTAGTCTACTTAAAAAACTTAGTGAACTGAGCAACTGGCCTCACTAATTTAGCAAGTTATTGACTTGACTTAACTCAAATAATGGTAGTCCATGACTCCACTATTTTCTACAAGATATTAAATACAACACATGGGGGGATTCTCATTGGGGTATTGGCCTGGAGGTCTACGACATCGTGCGTTGTGGCAACACATCTACGAACAAGAAGGTAATGAGTAATGGGACGGTTAATAGCAGTTCAAAGGATGATGAGTAGTGGTCATACAGACCTCCTGATTTATCGGACATGACTTCACTTCAATCTCCACGATCCTCACTTCCCCACTCTTCACAACCTCCACTGCTGACGTAAAATCAGTGTCTTTTACGACAAGAAAATAAATAAATGGCTTCATCTATTCGACATGGCATACAGAACAGAGATCTATCCCTGAGATAATTCAGTCTTAAACTACACATTACCATTTTTCATCACGTAATGATTTCTCAACCTTCTTTGTTTCCCTCTCCTAAGATCAACCAATTATTTCCACCTTTATGATTGAAGCAGAATGTGAACGGCCATCTCTTGGTTTAGACTCATCCTGTTTGATTTTGATCTCTCAAACCTACTGAAAGTACTCTTTTGCAATACATTTGTTTTCACTCTAAAAAAGGTATTATACCATCTGAATTTAACTACACATTTTTAACTCTCATTCCAAATTTTCTACGTTGCAAATCCCGTAGGATTTCCGGCTTGTAAGCCTAAGTAACACAATTTATAAGCTCATATCAAAAATCATTGCCAATCGGATAAAACCTCTACTAAACAAGCTAATCTCTCCTAACTAATCCACTTTCCTCCCGGAGGATATTATGACAAATCACCGATAATATCATAATATCCTACGAATTATTACACACCATGAAAACTTCCAAAGCTAAAAAAGGATTCTTAGCTATGTAACTAACATGTATCTAAGCTTTTGACCGAGTAGAATGGCCTTTTTATACAAAAAACCTCTTTTAGCTTTTGGTTTCAATGAAGCTTGGGTCCACCGTATAATGCAATGTATACCACTTCATTCGTTATCCTGCTAAACAGGGATCCAGGATCAACCTTCACCTTTTCTAGAGGCATTCATCAAGGCGATCCTTTATCCCCATACCTCTTCCGAATTTGCATGAAAATCTTGTCTAGACTCCTTTCTAAAGCAGTAGAGGAAAGGAAAATTTTGGGATTAAAGATTAACAAACACGTTCCAACACTATTCCACCTTTTCTTTACGGATGATTGCTTTCCTTCACTCGTGCGGACTTAGAAGAGGACTGCCAACTTCAAGAAATTTCTCTTTTGGTGACATCACAGACCAAATAGTAAACCTCCAAATATCCGGAGTCTAATTCAGCCCTCTTATACATCACAAACATTGTAAAATTTTATCGAATATACTCAAAGTCCCATTAATGACTAAAAAAGATTGATATTTATGTACACCCCTATTTTTTGATAAAAACCGTAAACAAAATTTTGAGCCGCTCCTTCAAAAATACTACTCCACTCTCCAAGGTTTGAAATCTAAACTTCTATCCCAAGCGGGGCACACTGTTCTTATTCAATCGATTTTGCGATCTTACCACTACGTCATTTTGGCACTTGGGGACGTTTATTTCCATCCACAGAATTTAAGCAACAGAAATGCTAGTTGCAAAAACGGTGTTGCAGATTGAAGCAACGTCTATCGCTACTTATATAAATGTTACTTAAATTCATGTAAGCAACACTTATAAATGTTGCTTGATTTATTTTACACGTTACTTAATCATAATTAAAGCAACATATATACTAAATTAAGCAATGTTTATATAACCATTAATTAGGAAAGCATACATCATGTTGGGTCCCACAATAATTGTTACCTTCTTTTTTTATTCGTGGAATATTTATATAGATAGCTAATTTTAGAAAAACTTAGCAACGAAAAGGCACCAACTTTTTATATAGGTTGCAAATATATTTTAGGTTTTTTGAAACAAAATAAATGCTTTTGGTAAATTCTTACATAATTCAGCTGCATCCAATCTAATAGCTTATCCTTATAACATTTTTTGTTTCCAACATAGACACACGTAATTTATACTCTACATTGATCAAATATAGATATAAATTTGATAGAACATAAACCTTGTCGTGTCGACGGATTCAGAAGAACAACTGCAGTTTCATTGTTTGCCAACTCCAAGTACTGCTTCCGCCGTTAGGAAGTCGCTTAGCAACATAAGTGAATGAAGTCCTTTCTGATAAGAGGATACTGTGTTATAAGATGTATACGTTTATAGCTGGATATGAAAACTGAAAATGCAGAATTTAAAGTTTCATTTATAGATCAAATCAAATTGTCATTGTTACAGAGAATCAGTAGATCTGAGTTGATGATGATTCAGAAGAGTTCAAAGAGTCAGGAACATTTAGAGTTATATACATACTGGGTAGACACAGTGAAGTGAAAGCTAGAAGAGATTAATTTTAATGAAGAAATTGATTAAAATTATCCTTATAATTTCTCAAGGAGGATTATAAATTTATAATGCAAGGCCTTGGAGCCTTACAAAATCCAAACAACACATGTTTGCAAGTAGAAGTGAGCTTTTACATAGTATATTACTTCAAATTATCGATAATTTCTTGCTTAAAAAAATCCTAATCAATATGGACGAATCTTAGCGAAAATTCCAGTAAAGAATGACTTAAATTTTGAAGCTTCATGTTTACGTGAACTCAGATATTGTTTTTAGTTATCTACATCTAGATACAGTTCAATATTTAGAATGGATAAATTTAGAAAGTCAAGGCATAGGATTTAGTCATATGGAATAGTAAGATTCAACTTTCAAGGCAAAAAGTGTTGTCAAAAGTCATAGTTCCAGATTGTATTGAAGGGGTTGCTTGAATGCAATCTAGAATCAACTATGTGGCGCCAAATGGTTTGGCACAAAAAATAAATTCTTTTGTGCCAAACCATTTGGCGCTTTAAATATTAGCCATTAGACTTTATGCTAGAAATTAAAATCTAACGGTTATATTTTTTGTACCAAACCGTTTGGCGCTTTAAATATCATCCATCAGATCTTCTTTAAACTTTAAAATCCAACAACTCCAGTATCCTAGCGCAAAATCATTGGGCGCTTCCTTGATTCAACTTTGAATCACGATACAAGTGGAATGTTAATTCAATATGACGTGTCCAACTATGAATCTTGGAGGATGATAAGACTAAGCCTAATACCTGGAAGTGCGGGTATCAAATGACGAGAAAACCAAGAACGGTGCATATGTGGAAGTCTTCACTAGAAGGCTATTACCCAAAGAATTAGGAGTGTCTTCTGATGAACCTGGAAGGATAAAAAAATAGTGTCCATTAAATGTTTAACATAGAAAAACACAATCTAAAAGGAGAAGTCCCTGGATACAACGAAACACAACAGAATTAGTCGGTGGATATGATTATGCACACAGTTTCAAAGTCGAAAAAGCTTATCCATTCAAGGTATTGAACTGTGGTGTTGGACACATTTACTGAATAGATGCCCGCCAAGGACCTAAGAAGTTCAGAAACAATATAAATACATAAAAAATATGTAATCGAGCATTTATCTTGTACAGATTCAAGAATTTCAGAAAGCGTGTGACGAAGGCATACCTTGGAAACAGACTCAAGAAACATTCCAGGACTACAGGAAGTGATGTGCGATTGGAAATACTAGCCTGGAAAACCACTATGTTCAGAATGCAACTTGAACCAAATAAATTGGATTTTTCTGTTGAGAGTAAATCTCCATTATGTGTGTCAGGCATTGTTTGTTAGAAGAACGTGGCGCGCCCTAATCAAATATAGGCGAGATTAAGTTAAAACGAATGTAGCGCTTTCAAAATTAAAGATGCCACTTTAAAAGTTAATCCAGAAGAAGATAAATTCTATCAAATAAAGCATATGTCTGAGTTAGATCCACCCATAAATTTATCTGGAGGTACTCCACCACTTCCTCAAGTTCTTGTCTCTATCTGTCTCTCCTTTCTAGCAGCAATTTGATGGGTCTGAATATCTGAAACCTTGAATCAAACACAAGAGGTTCATAAATATCAGCAATAATAATGGCCAACAAGAAAAGAATGGTTAGTAATCTCCTTTCATATACAGTTAGATATGCGTAAAAGCATAAACAAAAATGAATACAAAACCTACAATATACAGATCAGCACCCGTATTTATCACAATTTTGTCCCTAAACAGTCAATATTGTAAGAACCTTCAAAGAACAAAGAAACCACAAAAAAAAAACAAAAAAACACATCACTTAATATAAAATACAAGAGAAAGTAAATCCCTAGGCTAAAAACCTCAAAATCATTTATAGCATCCCCATTAAGGTTACTCCGCTAATTAACTCAACCTGGTATAAGGTATCCAGAAACCTCTATGTTTTTCTTTCTATATAAGCTCTTTATCCCATTAAGGTTACTCAACTAATTAACTCAACTGCGGGTTCTAGTAAAAAAGATTGTATTTGATTATATACAATGTTTGAGTACAACACGGAATGAACTGCGGGTTGTAGCGTACTTCCCAAACAGCTAAATAAACTAAAAAGAAAAAACATGTGATTTACTTAACTTGGTTTGCTAAGTTCACACTCGACTAAGAATTTACATGTCGTCCTCAGTTTGACATGTAACCAGTTGTTGACAGTTCTTTCATCTTTGAGTCTCTATAAGAGGATACCTACAAGTGTCAAGGTAACAGAAAAAAAGAATCAACTGGTATAATTCATTTGTAGCTATTGGTAAGCTTCAAGCTCAGTAAAATTCCAAAAAGGGATACTATGATGTGTACCCTGTACGGCCGTCTCCCTAAGATTCAAAGAGAATGAGATCTTGGATCCACCTAGCCTCTACTTCTCTCATTCCACCTGAATATATTACCACAAAAAGATGTTTCCAAGAGATACAATTATTGATACAGACAACGAAACAATTTGCAACCTACACAGACATCTATAAAAAGTAAATGTACATACCTAAATTGAAGAACGAAAACCATTTATACCTAAATGGAAGATCGAATTTACATATTTGATTGAAATGAATCTGAAATAGTCCCTCCATATCAATTCAAACATTACCCTGAAATCACACAAGTTAAACAGCTCATTTCCAAGGGAATCTAAACATTACAGCATTTCAACGGCACTTTTGGATCTATATATAGAACATCTATGTAAACCAAGTAGAACATCTACTATAGGAACGTAGTAATATACCAACAAAGGATCTAGAGACTAAAAGAAGGCTTGCAGATTCATATCCTCAATCAGCATCAGGAAAAGTTCATACTAATCTGACTAATGGTAAACCTTATAAGCAAAGGTTACATGAAGCAAATGAGCTTCTAAAAAACATTGAATATATGAGATTGAATGCAACATACCAGATCAAATTATTTTAATTTTGAAATCAAGATTCATATATGATAGATCTACATTCAGTTTCCCACCATACTTCAGAACCTTTCATCCGCAATAGGAGTAAAACAAAGAAGTGTGAATTACCATAACTGTAACTAAAATGATCACCGGAAGAACAAGCAAGTCTAACAAAATCCACCAAATGTTGCTTGTAAAAATAAGATAGCATACCAAATAATGAAAAGCGTCTTTTGTTGTCTGCACAAGAAGCTAACAAACAAAACTAAACACAAAATCACAACTAGTAACTAACATAAATCAAAATCACAAGAATCAGAAATAAGCATTCAATTGAAAGGAACTATAAATTCCAAATGAAGGGTATTTCATTTCATTTACCTAACATACAAATAGATCTCTTGCATTAGACGGAGCTAAGATTGTCGAGAAGCCACAACACTTCTAAGTTCTACCACAGAGCTTTACCCTTGTTGAATTAACAAGGGGAATGACGCTTTTAGTCCACTCTATGGGCAGTGCCAGGGATGAAAACTCTGAGAAAGTATAACATAATAACTAAAAAACACAAGAAAGAACTTGATTCATAGCATGAAAGACCAAAACAAAAACAAAAATACTTATGAAAATCATTCATCATACTGAACACCTCAAAATCTTCAAAGAGAAGACACAAGAAAGCAGCAAAATCTAGACACAACAAAAGCTTAAATCTTCAAACAACTTCTAGAGACATATTCTGAACTTTCGAAGAAATAGGCACCCATACTTCAACAAAACAAACTAAACTAAACCCTATAAAAATCATAAACTGAAAACAAAACATATCCATGATTTAAAACTACATAAAACATACAAAAAATTGATTAATCTTTACTGAAAATAAAAAATTGAATTTTGAGAAATCTACTATTCAAAAAATTAGGTCAAAATCAACCAACGGGATCTAAAACAACCAACAAAATTGGGGTTATAGTTGAATGATAATAATAATTATCGGCCAGTAAAAGAATAATCAAGTATCACATGATGGTTTGCTTTGGATTTTAGAAACAAAATAAAAAGAAAGGAACAAAATCAATTTTCTAGGGTTACGAATTTGAGGTTATTAACTGATAGATCTATATTTTTGTTATATGGGTTTTGATTATGATATGAGGTTAAGAAAGAAGGGTTTTGATTACAAGATTTTTCTGCTGAAATCTGCTTGATTTATGGCTTTTGGTGAAGAAAGGGGGGGTCTTGACCGAGAGAGAAAAGAAAAAGACAACCGAGTTTTTATTTCCCGATCTCTTTTTCTGGGCTATTAAGTTGTCTGAAAATGTAGAAACTTTTCTTCCTTTTCTTAAATGAAAAAAAATAAATAAAAATGTTCTTTTTATTTTAATGAAGTGAGGGAATAATGTGAGTGTTGATTTTGGGAGGAAGGTAAATTGTGGATTTAATTTTGGGAGGAAATCAATTATGACACTAATGTGAGTGATAGATTTTGAGAGGAAAACAATTTAGGATTCAACTTTGGAAGGAAATAAATTGCTAAAAAAATAAAATTAAGTTAAAAATAAACCCAGATAATAGAAATTAAATTTACACTAATACCACAATTTACAACGTATATTATAGTTGCAAATCGTCGTTTAATTATTATAAAAGTAACTTCTAATTATAGCAACGCGTTTAATTATGTGCAACTTATATAACGTTGCTAAGGGTGCAACATATATAAAGTTGCTAAGGGTGCAACCTTAATATAAGTTGCAAAGGAAAAAAAACAAATGTGGTACATTTCCTGATATAGCGAAGTGTACCCCACCTACCAAATGCAATTTCTAGCCCTTCTGAAATCCACCTTTGATCAACTAGATCGTATTCAAAGAGATTCTAGGTGGAATAAAGACCAATCCAAAGGAAAGGAGGTTATGCCAAAGCTTGGTCAAGTTTATATAAACCTAAATCCCAAGATGGGCTAGGAATCAAAAAATCCCCACCAATTTAATATAGCTCTCCTTACTAACTATCCAGTCGTCTTATCTTGGAACCTGACCAACTTTGGACACAACTGTCGAAAGAGAAATACTTCCCAAATTCTAACCCCCTAGTGTACTGAAAAAAATCCAATCTATCATGGATTTGGACAAGTATAAAAAAAAGAGCTTGCTCTAATCAAGAAATACCTTATTATCCAAATCAAAGATGGATCAACCACCCATATTTAATTGGACAAGGCAGAACTAGTGCCAACAGTTCATCACGGAAGAAAGGATTCACCGAGCCGTATTAGACGCCCAATCTTCAAAATGATCTTCAACCTATAAATAATGATGAGCCCATACCTCAAATGGCCAAAGAGTTGATATCTCATGAAGGTATTGGGATTTTCAAAAATCAGGTAACATCCACTCAAACACACCGCCAAAAAACCTTTCCTTATCTCCTGATATACAGAACTCATTATAATTTGTTAGAAAAATCATATTTCATGATCCTTTTCGGTTAAAAACACATATAGTTTCCTAGTGAATCAATCCTCCAGTAACAATTTAAATTTCAGATCGCATAAACTATGGTCCATTCTAGTCATACCAAGAATAAAAAATTTCTTATGAAAATTAGTTAGCAAGGCGTTACCTACAACAAGTAGACTAGAAACCCATATTCAATCCATATCCCAGCATGTCCATTATGTGACTCTCAAGAGCCGGAAACGGAATATCACTTATTTCATGATTGTTTCTTTTCTAGAGCTATTTGGTTTGTCTTTTCTCTATCTTCGATTACTTTGATCTCTCAATCCGATTTCATAAGCGTCTGGGTCAATAAATGGATAAACTCCAAAAGTTTGATTCCTCTTTTTTGTAAAAAAATAACAACCATCTTATACCACACACCACTACCACCACCCACCGGATTGAACAAATAAACTCATGTCTCCAATATTCTGCCAAACTCCCCTCTACCCATAATCATCCCAAGATTTAAATACTAAACATTCCTCTTGGTCTTCTCTCAATACAGATTGGGTTATCTTTATTGATGCTTCAATTAAAAAAGAGGATTTATCCATGGGTTATGCTTTTCACATTTACTCGGTAGACCAAAAATCCTCCATGCATCTCACAACAAATGAGCTTCTTCAGCGCTTCATGCGGAAGCCCAATCCTTATATCTGGCAACAGATTGGCTCAAAGACAATCTGTTATCAAGTATTAGCTTAGTTACCGACTGTAAACAACTAGCCGATATAGTCAACAACAACAGTTCTAATCTGTCTGGCAAGCAGAGAATACAATAAGTAAAGCTAGGTCTCTTTTGGAAAATCTCCCTCAAGTTCAGATCAAATATATCAACATGCATCACAATACAGCGTCGGATGCTTTGGCAAAATCAACTAGAATACAAACCCTCCAGCATATGTCAACTCATGTATAACAGCAAGTCACCAATAACACAATAGTTTATAACAAATTAGCATACATGAAGTTGCTAATCTATTGTATAATATTTCTTAATTTAAATATTTAACTATTTCCATCAAAAAAGATGTTTGGTATCCCCTTTATGGATCTTCAAGATCAAAGGTGGTGGAAGGAATTTGACAAATTGTAGACAATAATAGTATAATAATAGCTGGACATAGCATAGCTAAAAGACAAACCAAGAGGATTTAAGAATTAATTATGTCTAAGCAAAAATCTCTCTTGGTGTTGCAGTACATGTTTACTTATTTGTAGCTTACCATGTCACGGTGCTTCTTTTAATCATCCACGTTCATTCTGATCAATCAGGTTTTAGTCGTCGTGCTCAATTATTTAGTTGACATAAATGAATATAAGGAGTCAAATTTCTCCCAATGTTCGGCGTCCGGTTTTGTATTAGGCATATTTCTTAGCATTGCTGCACATCCGTGGTTATGGTCTGAAATCCATTTGAAACCGTTAAATTTACAATCAAATTGCCCAACAGAAAACACAGCCGCAAGATTTCCAACCTTACAATTTCATAGAATGCCACAAAAGAACCAATTTGACATGGAAAGTGTGCAGTGGCCTATATGAGGCTCCATCACTGGAAAAACCTAAGGAACTGAAAAGGGCCATATTTATAGAGCAGGACAACGCTACACAAAAACTAAAAGCAAAAGGAAACTTTTTAAAGGAAGATGGAGGCAGCACTGAGGTGCAAGGCTTTACAGCTATCCCCCGAACAAACAAAAATTAGTGGCAGAGTGAAATGCCACAAAGTCCAATATGATTTCGTCTCTTCCTTTTGGATGCAGAAGCAGAAGCAGCTGCAGGACTACCACCGGTATTGCGACTGCTTTTCTTTGCAGATGCAGAAGCAGATGCTACTCTTGATTTTGCTAGCAGGAGCTTTCTTTGCACTTGATTTACCAGTGTCCTTTAAATCAAGCTGTACTTGGATTCCTGATAATGTTAGCGCATTTAAAACTTAGTTAAGACAAACTTCAAACAAGATGTATAAATACCGAGAAAAAACTACTGAAGTCAGAGACAGCTTCACAAGAATCCCTTCATGAGAAATTTAACTTTAGCGACCTTTCTTGCTGTTACTTTGGAGATACAGATGCAGCTTTTTCTCGCCATTATCAGGTCCATCTGAAAAAAGTACAAAACATATCAGCCTAGTTGAAAACTTCACTTGCAACAACATGAGACAAGTCCACCCCTACTATTAATAACAAAAGTTTCACCTGAACAGTTAATCAGGAACTATTATCTATTTAGTTAGTCTAGCGATCATATTCCTCTCCTTGCAGGAGGTAGTGATCAAAGACTCAATCATAGATATTGACAGGATGTCCAGTCGATCTGATCATGTCCCAATAGCTATTCTATATAATATAAAGGTAACTATCTTTTGAGATGGGGGGTTTTAGCTTTGATTTTACCCTCGTTTTATTGATAATATTTGAACTCAATTAAACTAGGGCAGTGTCAATAGTTCAGTCTTATAAGAAGAGCCTACCTAGAGGCCCTTCACAAGCTCTACGGCAACTTAATCCAAATCTGATTTTCCAGTACAAAAATTTCCATTGTGCATGGTATGCACTTTGTGGGTGCACACGACCTAGTTGCAAATGAAGAAAAAAAGACTGTTGACCTGTCACAAAGTGCACATGTAGGATATCAAAAGTGCCCTTCCACACCATTCAAGGCCGATAAGGTCTCGGAGTTTCCTATTTCCAACCTGGTGGAAACCTCTTTCCTTGTCATTTTACTATTGCTAAAGGTCTTGGATCAACCACTACAAACGAGCTACCCATTCAGAGAAAATCTTACATGTGTCTTCAGTATCTGATGCATTTTCTTCTTCACTTTCTCCTAGCATGTCACCATTCTCTTCTGTCAGACCACCACTATCAACTGGCTCCAGCATCGCTGCAATACGTTTCTTTGGAGCCTTCTTAAATCCTGGAAGTGTAATTGAATCAGCTGATCATATAACACGTGAGCTGCTTCCTTGCTTATATGACTTTGGCAGTGCAGCTTTAACAGCTGGCTGTATTCCCTCTACTGGATTTGGGTGCTTCTGTTAAATATAACACAATCACGAAACAGTTAGGGCATTTGACATGAGAATGTATATGATATACCATATCACCCAAGGATCTGCAGATGCACCTTGAATTGTGATAACTCCATGATTGAGTCATAGTCCTCCTGACTTATTGAGTAAGCATCCATGAATTCCACAACCTCCTGACTGCTTCATCCTGACAATAAAGTGCAGACACATAAACAAATCTGCTTGCCCCAGCTTTCAGCCATTACAATGCATCAGATTAGTGCGGCATCTACCTTAAGCAGCGATCTAAGAGGATCAAGTAAGTGTTTCCGAATAAGAGGGAAGTAATCTACTCGCAAGGTTTCCCTGCAGCATTTTAAAGATTAGAGATTAAGCAACCAACAAGGATAAGGAACACAAAGAAGAATCAGCCAACTTAGTTTCAGTCCCCAGAACACTCTATATGAACACTCAAGTTTGACCAACTCAACTAAGGGGTAACAGGAAACAATGTCAAGTTCACTGTCATGGGGATCTGTTTACAGCTTATAACGAATCTTTGGCAAATCATTTTTCCAAAAAATGTTGAAGAAGGCCCAATGTTAGTTAACTAGACATTTATTGTTCGTGAATATAAATATGGATCTTGGAATTTAAGCAAATGCAAGGGTTCGGCAAGTTGTTTGATAACAAACAACGATAACCAAAATCGATGACATATTGAAAAACTGTTCGCTGAATACTGGCAAACCAGCAGAAGTACTGTAGTACAGTGGTAAAGTCGTTGGGTGATGATACCAATGACCTGAGTTTGAAACCCGTCAACATCGGACTGGGGGGACTTTTCTTTCTTTCTTTGCCTAGCTACCTGGGCTTGTAGGTAGTAAACTTCTTCGTATAAAAGAGGTTTGAACTTAATATAACCTTTGGGCTTTAAGCCTTTTTAAAAAAGAAAAAGAAAAAAAAAAGAATACTGGCAAACCTGTGTGAAATGGACTCTCGAGAAGCAAGAAGATGAACATGCACATCCTCCAAAAGCCTCATATTCTTTCCCATTGTCGAGTTTTTCCCCAGCCACCCACCAAATCTATTGAAATTGCGCTCCCCCTACCAACACAAATGTTTCTAAGCATCAATGATACATATAAACCGAGATAGAGAATAGCAACTTTTGCTTGCACACATAACATAGAAATATTTGGATTCAGACTATTTTCATCCATGAATGCAGAACCAAATCCAAGTTTCCTTGGACGAAGAATTTTTTTTCCTGATTAAGCGAAGCCATTAGAAACGGAAGTGTTTGTAAGGATCAAGAGGAGTTGTTGAATCATTTATTCCTCCATATAAAGCCCTCAAGGATGTTATGAGATGTTCCAATCACCATTTGAGTGCATTTCCTGAGAATAATTACCAAGTCATGCCTATTCAGAATCCAAACCAAGGATTCATAGCCTCGTAGCATGCCAGAACAGATTTTTTCGACTTGTCTCTCCTAACCTGCCCATATACGCATAGGAATGCAATTTTTAGGTTTCATATTATATGACGGGTTGACACTGGAGGCAAGCTTCGGCAGAGGTTGTAGTGAACATCACCAATAATCCATACATTTTTTTTCTTCTGACCCATGTATAGCTTTGGATAGTGTCTTTTCATTACACCACTATCACGACCAAATACAAATATGGCTTTATCAAGTTTAAGAGCAGCAAAGATCCACTAAGCAGTCTTTATATTTGTAACACAGGAGAAGCAATACCTGTTCAAGGATCTCCCTTTGCCCATGCAACAAAGCAGCACTGGTAAACACAAAAAAAATAAAAAAAATAATGAGCACTTGTATAAGGTGAATAAAAATCTCACCAGGTAATCACTATTCTCGGTTGCAGAATTGAGGCAACTTACGGAACTACACTTGAAGCAAGTAGTTTGAAAGAGCTGCCACTGTTGGTATCTCCGAATATGTACATTTACAATGTCTCCTCTTACAATAGATTCTGCAGCACGCACAGTCATGTTCATTCTCTTGATTCCATTTTCATCCTTACCAACAGCACTTGGTCGATAATTAAGATAGTTTTCCTGATAATAAAAAAGCAGTAAGATATCCTTGCAGTAAAAAGCCAGAGATATACATTACTATAACTATCGGAAATATCAGTATGAAACAGTTTAATTAAATTAAGAAAAATTCCAGTAAGATATCGTCTTTTAACACTAAGATTAAGAATATCACACTAGAATTCAACAAGTGACGACGTTGAAAAACAGTAAAACCAGGCACACTTCCTAAGGTTGGAAAAGAAAAAATTATACGCACAATATTTAGGAAATGTAATGCCCTACACTAAAATTTTGAAGCCAAGTGCAGCAACATGTACTACTACTAATCTTTATAGTTAATAGCAGGCCAAAGGTGAAAATAGTTGAACCTGTGCAAATAAACACAACGGAAAACCTGTATCAGAAGAGGAACAAGGTCTGCATCGCTCATGCACAGGTCAACCCTCTCATCCATTCTCAATCCCACCATTAAAACCAAACAGCCTGCATCCCAAACGGAAAACGTCAACACGACCATAAAATATCGGATAGATCCACTAATCCATAAACACGGCTTCAGTATTTACGCAGTTTGTCATATGCAAAAAAACAGCCAAAATGTAACATCAATAATCATATGGACAGTAGAAACCAAAGTGTAACATAAAATTATGATATAAACAACAGAAGCCCTGATACATTACATGCTTACAGTTGCCGTAACTCATAACAGATAAATGCCCTTCCTTACTGATCCTTAAAGAAGTCAACTGAACTGGGTCTTTTATAGAAGGCTATCACGTCGCAACTTGAATTATAAAACTATTTTAAAACAAATATAAGATAAACATGGAGAAACTTGTTTGCTACCAACGTAAAAACCTGAAAAACTATAGTCTAGAGAATTACTGAAGAGTAACATAACAAAAACAAAAAACGAATAGTCCGACAGCGAAACACCAATGAAACAGTATCTCATTACTGAATTAAGAGACAGAAAGAAGGTAGAAACTAAGACATACTTGTCAACAGCAGTAAACGGTGAAATATCCTCATCCTTCGCACTACTAAGAAGGCGTTGTCTTACATCATCATACTGGATAACAGACATTTAGAGGCTCATGTACTGCAACTGATTAAGTGCCATACGCATATCTCCATTAACTCTATCCGCAAGTTTCTCAAGAGCAATCTATTTATGTAAAAAAGAGATCGCTAGAATTGATAATTGTTTTTTAGTTTGACAAAAAAAAAACAGTAAATAAAGAAACCATATTGCGAGATTTGTTGATAATAATTTCAGGAAAAGCAGAGATTCCAACAAGCAAGTTTAGTTACATATGTACCTCATTAACCTTGACGCCTTCTGTAGTTGCAACTTGCATTAACCTCTTTGCCATCTATCATCCATTTGAAATAATGTCACTGTCAGCATATTCACATTTAAATTTATAGCAAATTTTAGGAGGAAATCATGATACCGTAATAGATTTTATCATAATGGCAACTATCAAAAAGCACATTCATTCATTCATTCATCAAGGGTTGCAGAGAGAACAAAGCTCGGCAATATTCACAAATTTAGGCAAATTAATGAAAAGATAATTAAGGTAAGGTTTATCCAGGGTGGTTAGACCTGTTGTTTAGTTGGTTTCCTGTAGTTGAGAAGCAAACAGTAGTTGAGAAGACTTTTCAGTTTCTGACTATAACGGTCATTGCAAATACAGAAGATTGGGATTTTGGAAATTTTGATGCTGGCAATAAGGTCAGCCGTCCCACCCCTATCTCCGGAGGACATGCCATCAACTTCATCCATCATCAAACAGTCTTTTGATGTTTTGACCTGCTAGATCAATTTAAATGGTTAGATCTTTTTGTTTCCCCCAAGTAAGCGCACAAGGGAATTTTGTCTTTACTGAAAAAGACCAACCTTTACATCTTAACACCCAAAGGTTCATTGCTGACAAGTTCTTTAATAGAGTTTTCCATGCTTCCACCAATTCCTTTAAGAATTTTTGAATCAGCTTTTCCCCGGCTGTCACTAGCATTGACCTAACATACAGAAGCAAGGTGCGGAATTGCTAAGTCAAAAGTGGGAGCATTAGGAATGAATTCAACATGCAGGTGCTGGACAAGATAATATGTTCTTCCTCCTTAAAATGGACGATATATCATGAATACAAAACCTCTATTCCCTGGAAGCCAAGCATCTGGCTAACCAATTTTGCTGATGTACTCTTTCCAATGCCAGGTGATCCACCTATCAATACGGCTTTTTTAGCTCCATTGTCATTCTGTATTTTTCCCTTTCCCTGCTGCCCAGTATGTAGAAAGTGATCATTCCAATGGGACAACCACTCGTGAAGCTGCTTAACCTACATATGACATAAAAGGGGAAGAACTCTCAAGGAATTATCTCTCATCCAAAGGAGGAAAAAATGTGCATGCCAAACAAAAAAGAGAAGAAATCAATGTCCATGTCCTGATAGTTAGACACATACAAGTGACTGGTTGCCCAAAATATCATTGGGAGTCTTCGGTTTGTACTTTTCTGGCCATGTTAATGAGGAATCAGCAGCAGCTTGGGTTTTCCGCTTAGCAGGAGAAACACCTTGAGCCAAACCTTTTTGGGGGGTTTTCTTTTCCAAAGAGGGCGAGACTTCATAACCTAGAGCATCCCAGTCATTAAGGACAAAAACAATTTAATGTCAAGTACCTTACAACACCAGGTTGAAGTAGTGAAATAAACTGACAGTCCGATAATAACCAACAAGCAACCAGCGCTGTTTATACCTTTACTACTTTCAGAGGGCTTCCTTTTGGTTGCGAGGTAGCACCCTTGTCTTTAGTATTTTTTAAATCTTGTGGCGGTGTTTTCGTGGGTTTTGATTTATGAATCAGGTCAAACATCCATCCTTAGTTAAAAATGCAGTGCTGCAAAAAAGAAAAGAATTAGAGAGAAGATAAAGCAATTGAAACCAATATTTAAACAACAAAAGAGAAAACAACAAACCCTAGCTCTTTGGCTTTTTCTGATTTCCGTCCCCCAATATCTTCATCAGCAAGAAGATAATTCTGCAACCAGACAATGAAAATCAGAAATAGAAAAACTGATGAAACCTAGAGTAGGAAAGACATCTATAAGACTGACCGTTTTTTTACTGACAGACCCAGTAACTCGACCTCCATGGCGCTTAATCAAGTCTTCTGCTTCTTCCCGTTCCAAACTAGAAGAAAATCCAAAGTAAATTGTAAATCTTCTGACATCAAATTGCTAAATGAGACAGGGTTACCAAGCATAAACTGTAACCAAAGGCTAAAACAAATAGACGACAGATAAGGACAACAAACAAACGGTATGAACAAAAGGATTATTTGGCTTTCAAATATTTCTAAAATTCAGTCCTAATTACAGCCATTTTAAGCTGCTCTCGCAAGTACCTGTCAAGGGTTCCACTAATAACAAAAGTTTTACCAGCTAAACAATGAGGCGCACCCTCGGGACTTCCTGAAACACAAGAAGAATGCTTCACTATAAGGACAAAAGAATACAATCCACGCCAACTACTAAAGAGGTACAGATTCAGCTCACAGCATTGAATTCCAGTCAAAGAAGAGATATTTCATCAGTTCCTTTGAAGTACTAACCTTTTCTCCTTTGTGGGGAGGATCTTTTCTTTCACCAAAATTCATGAATCCACCTCTCCCTCTCCCTCTTCAACCAGCAGGGGCCGCTGCAGAACTTCTTCCACCACTACCTCTTCCTGCTGGTTTACGAGGAGTACCACCCACTACATCATCGTCCTCATCGTTCTGGTCTATTTCAACAGATTTTTTAACTCCTTTACGAGGGACACTTTTCAATTTTTTGGCAGGACTAGGCTCAAATACATCATCATCATCATCTTCTTCTTTTTTAGCCTTGCGAAGCTTCTTCACAGGTGGAGGCTTAACACCATCATCTAATGCCTAGAACTTTCTTGGGGTTTTCGTTTAGCTACTGTTTTCTCAACCTCCTGTTCATCTTCAGACTTATCCGCCTTGGTAGCGAAGTATCTACTGGTTTTCTTCCTCCCTAATCTTTCTTGCCCTCTGTATGGCTATTTAATCACATGAAACCAATTCAAACAATGAAACATATCAATCTTATTCACCAGAAAATATACAAACACATTAAGCATTGTTTCTATTCCTCATGAAAATCACGAAACCAAATTGTGGTATCACACTTCCTTTCTTCACTAGTAGAGACAATAAAAAGGAAACAAAGGCTAACTATATAGTAATAACTAGTGCCTTACAGGTTTTTCAGTTTGTGGGATAATTGCAGCCGGTTTAACAGGAGGCAAAAGTGCTGCAGAGGGTTTCGCAGCAGGCTCTGTAGCATCATTCTTGTCATGTGATTTCATGAGCCATTTCCTAATATCCCCCTACAACGCAATATAAAATTTAGAATCATAAGTTACAAGTAACTACTGTAATGTCGTAAAACAACATCTATATATTCACAAGAAACAACCCACAAACCCTAACTCACCATTTCAAATATTCAGCCACTATTTCTCAAATTTTCAGCTTCTCTCAGAACCCTAATTCAGAAATACCATCAAAATCCACTTCCGTATAGGCCCAAAACAGAAGCCCTTGTTGTTATTCCCCAAACCTCTCGATCATTACCAGCAGATTACTCCATCTAACATACTTTAAGCAAATCGAAAACCGAAATGTGAGCAGTAGAAATTGATTGCTCCGAATAAGTATAAGAACTCAAATATTTAGCGCAAAAAAAGATTGCAGGAAATCAGTGATAATGGAAATAGAGACTGACCAGGTATCGATGATTTCTAAGAAGCTGATTCTTCTTCTTGGATCACTTATGTAACAAAGAGTTCCTTCCTCTGTACAAAAAAACTGAGGGTTTTTCTGTTTCGGTTCGGGAAATCAAGGGTTTTTCTGTTTCGGGAAAGATAAAACCTAAAAATAAACTTTTAGTTAGACCGAGTCGTATGTAATAGTAGTACTGTTACTACTGTAGTAGTATTAGTGCTGAATCAGATTTTTGTTAAAGGGAGGCAACGACACGAGGAGAGTAAAAATCATGGTCAACTCGTAAGTTTTGAACCGACTCAATATGGTTGTCTAACTCGGACCAAAATGCGCATGCTAAATAAATACACATACTACACAAAATTCATACCCGTTTTCCAAACTCTATCACCAACAATGTAGTCAATCTCCGCCGTTACGGACGAGATATCGTAGCTTTTCAAGGTATCGGACGAATACCTTGACGATATCCGAGATTACGTTGACCGCGATTTGAACGCGAATATTGGTCGAATCGTCCGTATCTCGGCAGTGACGAATCGCCCATATCTAGGGTAAAACGGGTATTTACTATTCTAATCTAACGGTCCATAATCTTTTGACGATCCAACGGTCTATCTTTATCTTATCTCTCGAATCCAACAAAAACCTAATCTTCTCTCTGCGAATGAATACTACCGTCTGTAACTCTGTTGTTCTTGTTCTTCATTAAGTTTTTTTCCTCTTCAAAGTTTATACGAATGAATACTACCGAACCCTAACCCTGAATCACTCAAAAACACACAATTTTACCCGTCTCATTATCTTCCGAACCCCTAATTGTTCAGACTTCAGACTTAGTAGTATACTAGTATCCCAAACCCTTACCTTCTGAAACCCCAATTTCATTTTATTTTTCCTCTATAGAAGTAGAAGGTAATGATCTTCAAACCTTTAATTTTCCATTTATTCTTTATTATTATCAAGTTCTTAACTACTTGTTCTAACCCTAGATCGATGTTGTTTAAATATCACTAATACTCAAAAGGATTTTGATGTTTGCAGATGTTTATTAAGTAATTGATGGTGTGTCCTGGCTCTTACAAGGTAAAAAACCCTATCATTTTATTCTTCTGTTGCATGATTATTATTGCCGTTTCAATTTTTGCCCTTTTTCTACATTCTTCTCCGTCTACATTGTAAGTTATTGTGTAGACAAGTTGCAATCTCAAAGTTGTGGGTATGAACGACTTCTATCATTCTACTAGATAAGCATTTAGTATCTCTCTTTTGTTGACAACGCCTTATGATTTTTTACTGACCCTAAATCCATCTTGTAAGAGCATTTGATTAATCAAATTTCTTTATTTCTCATTCTGAACTTTGTATTCGTGTAAACTGTAGTTACAGCAATAAGAAAGTTTTGATAAGTAGACCTAGATCTCATAACCTTAAGGGCAGCACAGCACCAACCTGTTTCCAGTATGCAATGTTTCCTGTTTCCTGTATGCAATGTTTCATGTTTCCTGTTTTAGTTTGTTGATATATGCAATGTTTGAAACTGTGTTGTTTGTATAAATTAATGCTATTATCATATGATTTCTTTTAAGTGCTTGCACAAGTATGTAACATGTCTACTGGTTTGAGTCTATTTTAAGTTATGTAAGACATTTGCTTGCTTTGGTTTTAGTTATATCGTCTTGATTTTGTAGTTGTTTCCATCTTTATGTGGCCGTATAACACTGGCTTTGGAATTCTAAAATTTATGTCAGCAAAGTTGCTAGTCAGTAATAATGAATTGAGGAGAATTGTTTGTGAATTCTTAACACTATCTTTGGATAAAAGATTTAGAAGTTAGTCCGAGATTTGTCCGATATCTCCCCGAGATTTTGTTGTCAAGGTGTCAAGGTCCCGGCCGCGACGAGACCGAGATCCGAGATTGACTATATTGATCACCACCACCATTACCGCATGCTAAGATGACTACACAAAATTCATACCCGTTTTCCAAACTTTATCACCGCCGTTACCGATTATCTCACTGTCGAATCCGTTGGTTCGTAAGAGGCTTTTTACAAATCAGAGAATTTTCATCATCAAATTAGAAAATCTTCATTATCATTCTCCGATAGTACAAAAAAATCTTGATTTTTTGTAAAATTTTAACCCAAATCTTGATTAGTAATTATTTTGGTGAAAACTCGTATCTTCAAATTCTTTGAGTTTAAAGGAATTATCTAAAATAACAACTAATTCTTTTTATTATATTAAAAAACAAAGATTGTTTGCTTAATGGCTGATGTAAGAAGAAAAATTTTATGTGAACCTAAAATCAAGCTAAAAACATTAAAATCCAGTACTCGACCAATGTTGATTTATACGTATTGTTTCTTTTTCAAGTTCAATTGTTTTTCTTCTGATCAAAATAACTCCATTTTATCTTCTAGTTTTTTATGTTAATCTTCCCTTTCACTTCCTCAACCTCTAATCCATATGGATTTTAAGTATTTTGTGAATAAAAACAAGTTAATGATTGGAGAAATATAAGAAGACAAGATTATGAAAAACTAGTTTAATAAATAGAAATGACGTGTAACCAATTGGTATTGGTGTTGGTGTTGACGGTTGGCGGTGGTGATGGTAGCGGAGTTTTGAACATAGGTGTGAAATTTTTTGTAGGCAATGGGTGTATTTAATGGGTAGGTGAGTTAGAAAATTATATTCAATTAGTCAAAACCAGCCAGCTGATTGTAATTTTTGTTCTTTTCGTATCGCATTTTGCTCTCCCTTAAACAAAAATCTTAGTTTTAAAGAGATTTTTCATTTTTTGTTATTTTTTTATATGAAAAGAATTGTAAAAGGGGTTAGTCTTGTGAGAGAGTTTGAAGGTTTTAATGTACTTAAGACCATTGGAATTTGGAGGTAGTGTGAGATCATCTTCTATACCAGGTGTAAAAAACTATATGTGGAAATCTTAATAAGACCTTTATTTATAAGGGTTTACATATGTAGCAAATATAGGACCCTGTAGATGGTGAATTTTTTACAAGGGCTAGAATTGTAAAATTACACTCTGCCTAGCAGCAGGAACATAAAAGTATATACACATACTTATGCGCATATTCCTAGTTTTATACCAAAACACGAAATACTGTATTTCTACTTATATATTATGCAAAAGAATTAAGAATACAGTCTCTACGAACAACTACAGGCATTCTAAATTAGCCTTGTAGCCTCCTCAATATTCACAATATTTATGTCATATCGAACTAGTCTCAAGTCGCATAATTCCACAGTTGAATTCCTTGAACTTGTCTCGAATGTGAATCGATGTTCCAATAACATCTATCAAATCTGGGAGTAGCTAATGCTTAATCCCCAAAATTACATTCTATCTTAACGCCTTGTTCACAAAGAACACATCTCAAATTGCTGTCATAAGCTTAAAATATGTCACTTTAGCACTTTGCTCAAGGAAAAGTCACGAATTATGCGCCATTCCTCTTGGCTAGGCAGCGCCCCAGCCCTAGCGCATTGGCGCTAGCTCCCTTGGCTAGGCAGTGTTCCAGCCCTAGCGCATTGGCGCCAACGTCCTAGTCTTAGCGTGTTGGACGCTAGTTTTCTTGGCTAGAAAGCGTCTTAGCCTTAGCGCATTGGCGCTAATCTCCTTGGCTAGAAGCGTCCTAGCCCTAGCACTAAATACGCTAGCTTCTTCGTCCAAGAAGCGTCCTAGCGTTAGCGTATTGGACGCTAGCCTTCTTGTCCAAGAAGCGTCCCAATCATAGCGCATTGGCGCTAACTTCCTTGACCAGGAGCGTTGGCTTTCTAGCTACGCTAGCTTCCTTGACTAGCGCTAGCTTCTGTAACTTAGCTAGCTTCCTCGAGAAGCGCTAGCTTCCTTGACTGGTGCTAACATCCTAGCCCTAGTGATATGGTCGCCTGCACGTCAAAATTATTTAGTACCTTTTCACTACTTATGATTTATTATGAAGCAAGGGTAAGAAAGGATTGTTCCAACGATGAGGTCTTGGTTATTATATATTTCGAAAACTTATGCAAACGGGAGGAATTTTCAGATTTAATAAAAATAATTAAACAAATTAAGAAAGCAAAGAATAAGTAAAAGTAAATCAATAAGAGAGAGGGTTGATTAGGGTTTCGTTTTCATTCACAAACATGTTCTTGTACTAATAATTAGAATTGATATTTAATCTCGTTTTATCAAAATCCCTAAAATACCTTGATCACAAGAATATCCCGTAAATTTCCTCAAGTCATCAACAAACACATTCAAATTTGCGAATATGAATTCTACCAAGAGAATAACCTAACGTGTAAAAGCAGTAATCAAGTTTAATTCCCGAAGAGCATTAAGATTCATGAAATTATGCTAATCAATGCAATTGAACGTAGAAACTTACTAATTCAATTTAACAAAGGTCATAATTCACATGTGATTACTAGGATGTATCACTACAAGATATAACCACACTATGCTACTTATATTCAAGGAGTATCACTTTTACGTATAGTAAACTCTAAACTAGCTTTAGATGTGAAATGTGAGTTCAATCAATTTGTAACTTAACTAAACAAACAATCGATCAATGAGATATTTGTAGTGAATCATGAACGTTAAATACGAGATAAAAACTAATTTATCAACTCAAAGAATCATGTATGAGAAATCCAACTATTCCCTAACCAACAATAAAATTAACTAGTCATAATTATTGGAGTTCACAAAATTTAATAGAAGAAATAAATTGCAAACCCTAGATATTGATAAACCTTTCCCGCACGAACCTATAAAAAAAATGGAAGAGATGAGAAGAAAACTAGTTGAAAACCTAGATAACTCTCTCTCTTGTTCAATTTGCTCTATATAGTTTTCTCCTATTGTAGGATCTCTTTTGGAATAGAATTTAGGTTAAACTAGTGTCTTGCGCGTGCTTTGTGCGGGTTCAGATTGGTTGTTCTAATTTAAGTAAATAAAATTTTAGTTGATCCTGAATTCCAAATGCCTTCGTTTTTAGAATGATGGTTCTCAAGGTAACGAAGCTTCCGGCGCTTGTAAATGCGATTATATAGATCACATATATTTGGAATGTTTTAACTCGTAAATATATTAAGTTCTGTTTTTCACTTCAATTCAAATGAAAAGGTATAGTAAAACTGTTTTCCATTATATAGACTATCAGTATCTTCTATCACAGATTTTAAGATTTGCATACCTTACATAGCCTTTTATGTTAGAGTTTGAGAAATGGTAGTTTCCTAGCTTTTCGAAAGTGCAGCAAGCCATTTTTATGTGATGTTTTATATGGTTAATTATCATTTCTTAGGAAAAATTGTCTATATCAAAACTGGGTCATGCATGATTAATCTTGAAAGGAAACTAATATATTCAACTGAAATTCTTATTGTGCTTTCTTATGTTTTAACTGTACGATTTAGGATTTTGGGGATTCAGATGCCTTCGATATTCCAGAGTTGGACAGAGTTAACTCTGAAATTGGAAAAATTGAGAAGGGGATTCTTTCTTGTAAAGACATTATTGGTCCTTCCGTTAGTGACATGAACTCCTTGGGGACTGCTTTAGTCTCAGTGAGTTTACTGAACCATATACCTTTCAGGTCCTTCTACTTTGTTGTCCCTGTCTGCTTTGTCCATTGATCGAGTAAATAACCCGTTATATGGGCAGATAAAGCATTCCATAGATGAATCCCTCCAGATATATCAAGATGTAAGTTGTTGCAATGCCAGAAGTTTGCATGTGTGCTGCTTTAGTGCTTCTGAAAATCAAGAAGTATTTGCTTGCATAAAGTGTAATGACAGTAGTAAAAGGTGTTGATTCTGCAACAATGGAAAAACATTAAACAGAAGAAAAATGTTAACGTTAGATAAATCACTACACTCTGATGTTGATGCACACACAAGGACAGAGCTACCTGCTCAGCAAATTGTCCTCAACACAATAGTTCTCGGGTACTCCTCAATAATGAGAGATGCTATACCCCAACAGAGAAGATGTGTCCAGGATAGAACTGCCTGTTATGATTTGAATTAGCACAATACAAATCACCCTCTAGAACTTAACAGCAAGATAGGAAGGGAAATAAACAAGCAATGTTGCGCAAAACAAAGCAAGAAGAGGGGAAAAGAACTAGGGATAGTAGCCTGTTCTAGAGCAAGTTGAAATGGAGAAAAATATTTTTCTTTTATAGCCAAAACTTGAGAAGAGAATTAATTCGTATTTATTAAAATTAATTCCATGCATTAATCACGGTAATTAAGTGTGAAATTTAATTTGAAATGGTAATAAAACAGTTAGAAAATATTCTCTTATTAAAACTCCTTAATTCTAGCTGGGTCAGACGCCCCCACATTTAAAACAGAATTTAAGGAAATAATTTCATAAAAGTAAGTCTTGGTTGGACCGCAGCCTTAGCTACGCCCGCACCTGCAAGCATACTTAATCCCGCAGCACATAAGCGCCTAAGCACCGCAAGCAACGCAAGCTCCGCAAGCACGCAAGATCGCAAGCGTGCGTGCTTCGGTGCGAAGCACCGCACATGTGTGAAAGGTATGTCTGCACCAACTAGCACATTGCCTTAGTCCTCCCCCAACCACAAAAGATTCTAAACCATAAGGGCCCTCCCTTAGTTGCATTTTTTGTGGTAATAAAGGGAGAACTCATCTCTAGTCTCTCCAATGTGGGACTAAAGGTTCTTCATTCACAAATAGTGGAAAATGAGCTAGTCACCCTTAGTGACATCTAGGTCTTAAGTTCTATTCCAACCAAGACTAAAATTCATTTTAAAGTTCATTTTTCTCATTTTTCTCCAACAATCCCCCACATGAATGAAAACCCGATAAAAATCAGAAATCAGAAAGCGAGAAATACCTCTTAGGCAATAGTTGTCCATAAGGTCTTGGACTTTTTCTTAGTGAGAAATTACCGCAACTACTTGATGGACAGTGAACGTGATGTCTTGAACTGCCATCGTTTGGTGTAGTTCATCAATAAACTCCACGCGTGATAAATCTATAGGTGTTGTTAAGTTCGTGTCGTTGTGTCCGTTTTGGCCCTGGACGTATCCCGTTTCTCATATTGCTCTAGAGAATCAGCTCAATTCTCATAGGAAGCGGCCCACTTCCTCATTCAGATAGGTGAGTTCTGTCAAGAGTGTTTACTGCTACACCCCACTTCAATCTTAAATTGAAACTATAAAAATCATTAAGACTTAATAGAAAGTCATCCTCATATGCAGTCACACTATCACGTCTACACCATAGGGAAGGGACAGAGAATGAAATTCTCTGATAGTGTTTCCTTTAACCCACCACAAATTAGTTGTCTCATTCGAAACCTTGATCTTGGGATCTCCAGTCAGCAAGGTTGAGTATCCTTCATGGCAAGTTTATTTGATGAGCTTAAGCCCCACCCCCCTCGATGTATTACTAACTATCTCCTTGGACAAACCTCTCGTAAAGGGTCCGCGGTATTCTTTTTAGACCTCACAAAGTCAACAGAAATAACGCCATTTGAGATTAGTTGTTTTAGGGAATTGTGTCTTCTACGAATATGTATAGACTTCTCATTATAGTTGTTGTTTTTAGCATTAGTTATTGCAGCTTGACTATCACAGTGTATAGATATAGCTGGCACAGGCCTATGCCAAAGAGGAATGTCTTCTAAAAAGCATCTTAGCCAAGCGGCTTCCTCTCCTGCTTTATCTAACGCAATAAACTCTGATTCCATAGTGGATCGAGATATACATGTCTGTTTGGAACTATTCCATGATACAGACCCGCAAGCTAGAGTGAAAACATATCCACTCGTAGACTTAGACTTCCTGAGTCCGCTATCCAGTTTGCGTCACAATATCCTTCAAGGACCGCAGGGTATCTCTCATAACTTAAACAAAAGTTTAAAGTATACTTTAAGTACCTTAATACTCTAATAAGTGCATCCCAATGCTCTTTTCCCAAATTACATGTATATCTACTTAACCTACTCACAGCATAGCAATGTCTGGTCTCGTATAGTTCATTAAATACATCAGACTTCCTATGACACGTGAATACTCAAGTTGCGAAACTCCATTACCCTTGTTCTTCTTGAGTCTACAACAAGGATCATATGGAGTACAAGCAGGTTTACAATCAAACTGGTTATATTTTCTAAGCACAGATCAACATAATGAGATTGACTAAGACTATATCCATTAGAATCTCTTCAAATCTTCATCCCTAAGATTACATCGGCGGGGCTTAAGTATTTCATGTCAAAGTTCTCGTTTAGAATGTTCTTAGTGGAATTAATTACATCCATGTTTGTACCAAGTATAAGCATATCATCAACATACAAGCATACAATCACACAGGCATCATTTCACAAGTTTAGTATAAACACACTTGTCAGATTCATTTATTTTAAAACCACTAGAAATCATTACATGATCAAATTTTTCATGTCATTGTTTAGGTGCTTGTTTCAAACCATACAAAGATTTTCTTAGTTTAAAAACTTTGTTTTCACAACCTTTCACTACAATTCCCTCAGGTTTCCATATAAATTTCTTCATCTAATTTACCATTTAGAAAAGATGTTTTTACATCCATTTGATGTATCTCTAAGTTATGAATGGCAGCAATAGCAATTAGCATCCTAATGGAAGTAATTCTCGTAATAGGTGAATAAGTGTCAAAGAAATCTACACCTTCTATTTGTTTATAGCCTTTAGATACTAATCTAGCTTTATATTTTTCACAGTTCCATCTACTTTACGTTTTCTTTTGAAGATCCATTTACAACCTATGGGTTTGCACCCTAGAGGTAAATCTACAATCTCCCAAGTATCATTCTGTATAATGGAACCATTTCACTAATGGTAGCTTCTTTCCACCATGGAGACTCAGAAGAAGTCATGGCTTCTCTATAAGTCTGTGGATCAGTCTCAGCTAAGCATGTTATGATGTTTGGCCCAAAAGATTTTTCAGTTCTAAGTCTTTTGCCTCTTTTAGGCTCAAGTTCATCTTCCTCTACAGGTAATGTCTGACTAGTAGAAGGGACATCTAGGGGATCAACACATATCATGCGAGATTCAGATTTCAAAGGAAAAACATTTTTAAAGAACATAGCATCCCTAGATTCCATAATGGTATTCATACCAATTTCAGATATTTCAGAACTCACAACCATAAATCTATATGCAGTAGTATGTTCAGGATACCCTATGAAGACACACTCAACAGTTTTGGGTCCTATCTTGGTCCTCTTAGGTGGAGGGATAGAAACCTTAGCCAAACACCCCCACACTTTAAAGTATGCATAAGAAGGTTGTCTACCTTTCCATAACTCATATGGAGTTTTATCTGATCCTTTAAAGGGTACTCTGTTAAAGACATAGCAAGCTGAGAGGACGGCCTCCCCCCACAAGTTTGCAGGTAGTCCTGAACTAATTAACATGGCATTCATCATCTCCTTAAGGGTTCGGTTTTTCCATTCAGCCACACCATTAGATTGTGGTGAATAATGAGGAGTTACTTCATGTATAATGCCATGTTCCATGAAAAAATCTCCTATAGGGATTACATACTCACCGCCACGGTAAGACCTAACAGTTTTAATGGTATTACTCATTTGGTTTTCAACTTCTAGTTTATAAATCTTAAATGCTTCTACTCATTTGAGTTACCCATGTAGAGTTTTTCTCCTTCCCCTACCTTCTGATAGGAGGTGAACATATATTTGTTTCCGCAGAGATGCTTGTAGAACCAGAGTCTACCCACCAGTCTCTCACATTGGTTACCAAATTGACTTCAGACACCGTGTCAGAAAACTTGTTCTTGTTACTTTCAATTAAATTAGCATTGGGCTTCTTATTATTAAAGTCTTTACGTTTCCTACAATGCATTGCCATATGGCCAGGAATACCGCAAATATAACACGCACCTTTAATTTTACCAATGCCAGATTTGGGTTTTGGAAAAATACCTTTCTTGTGTGGACCAGGCTTGCGGTTGCTGCGGTCCAGGCTTGCATAAGACTTGTGTTCGCTGACATGAGCTTTGTTGGACATGTCCCTTGCGGAAGATACATTCTTGTCTTTTGAACACAGCAATTCTTCCACTTGAATCTTCTTACCCAATTCAACCATACTGATTTCACCAGTTTCATGTCTCATTCTTTGTTTGTAATCAGACCATGAAGAAGGTAATTTCTCAATCACTGCAGACACTTGAAACGTTTCATCAATCACCATACCTTCAGCAATAATTTCATTAATAATTCGTTGAAGTTCAAGAAATTGGTCTACCACAAATTTGTCATTTGTCATCTTGTATTCCAGAAACCGGGCAACTAAAAACTTCTTACTACCAGCAGTTTCCGCTTCAGATTTTGCTTCTAATGCAGCCCATAAGTCAAATGCAAAAAAGTTTGTTTTTGCATTATAGAAATCATACAAAACATATTCTAAACAGTTGAGAATGTGATTTTTAGCCATGTAATTTTGTCTGCCCTAACTTTCTAATTCTCTTTCATTACCTGGATCATTCAAAGTCTCATCAAAAAGTTTTAGAACTAATTCATCCAACATGTGAAAACTCAGAAAGAATAACATCTTGGATTGCCATCTTTTGAAGTCTTTGCCACTGAATTTTTGTGGTTATCAACATCACGTAAGCAACTCAAGCTCCGCAAGCAAAGGAAATCAACGCAAGCTCCGCAAGCACGCAAGCATACTTAATCCCGCAGCACATAAGCGCCGCAAGCTCCGCAAGCACCGCAAGCACCGCAATCTCGCAAGCCTGCGTCCTTCGGTGCGAAGCACCACACATGTGTGAAAGGTATGTGTGCACCAACTAGCACATTGCCTTAGTCCTCCCCCAACCACAAAAGATTCTAAACCCTAAGGGCCCTCCCTTAGTTGCATTTTTTATGGTAACAAAGGGAGAACTCATCTCTAGTCTCTCCAATGTGGGACTAAAGGTTCTTCATTCACAAATAGTGAAAAATAAGCTAGTCACCTTTAGTGACATCTAGGTCCTAAGGTCCATTCCCACCAAGACTAAAATTCATTTTAAAGTTCATTTTCTCATTTTTTTCTCCAATAAAAGGAAATAATGTGCTTAATTTGAATTATGATAGTGCCTATGCGAAGAGAGAAATTTCTTGCGGATCTTCCAAGTGCGATATGTTTGATGAATCCATTCAACATCTCCCATTTGTATTTGTGATTCATAATTGCAAAAGGCGCATTGAATAAATTATTGTAGAAATTATGTTCTATAATCAAATCAAAACTCAATACGATAAAGGTATAACGATTCTCTAGTATCGTCAAATTTCCCAGGTACAACACAGATTAAAAATGAAAAACTTACTCGCCAAAACCTGTTTGGTATGCTTTCCCGAGCACAACCTCTTGCTCGACAAATTTAAGTGGAGATTCAAACATGTGAGCAATATGATCCAAATCCCATTTCTATGTCAAAATTTATTTAACACATTAAGATTGTTTTCAAGTTCAGTTTAATCCCCAGCTATCAGAGAAAAAACGGTCTGACAGAGAAAATATTGTACTTCCTTTTGAACATCAAGGTATGACTCATTTCCAGAATTAGTAGCTCAGAAGTACTTCTTTACTATAAAACCCCGTCTCCATACTTGGATCGACCAACTCCAATGCCCTTTTGTTCTTGCCAATTCTTCTAGGTCTGTGTGTGCAATATAACGTATACAAACCATAAACAAAATTGAGTTTGAGAAAGAGGAAACTGATTACATCAATTAAAATCTTTGTTTCAATATTAATTATTATACGGAAATATGAAATCTCTTACATAACTTAAAACATCTGATTTTTCATCTTCTGGACTGTCTTCATGATTCTTTCTCCCACTTACAATTTCCAGTACCAGTATCCCGAAACTGAAAACATCAGTTTTTGTAGGTATCCATGCAACGCGTACTCAGGAGCCATATAACCATTATTGAAAAACAAACAAAAGTTAGTTCTGTAGTTTTCATATTAGTCCATTACTCTTATACGTAGTGGCCTGACCTTTGCATATACATACTCTTTCTGCAAACCACGACAGTGTAACCGCACCCATGGAAATAGTTTGTCTTTCATATTATGGGGCGATGTGAAGATACTCGTGAAAATCATAGCTGAATTGGGTTAGTATGTATTTTTTTAATCATAAAGGCCTCAAAGGCAACAATATTAAACAAAAGTACACTAACTAAATACAATTATGTTATGTCACGGCCGTTGTAGCAACGAAGCCATGATGGGGCTGCAAGACCAACAAAAGCATGTGCCTGAATTCAAATATAGCGTCACCTACTTATCAAAGAGCAAGACCAACAAAAGTATATGAAGTTAAGGTGAAACCATTGCAAAACGTAAACAATAAGCACACAAATATCCCAAATCTTGTTCTAATGTTGCAAATGTAAATCACATTTCATAAAATCGTGTCTGCAGCTGCAACAAACCACTTACGCGAAAGGGTCAAGGAGTAACACCGAAAATGATGACTGATATTTCGCAGATGCTTTCCTTTATCAAGTGACTTGATTTGGTGCTTTTTTTCATTAATTGAGCAAAATATTTTTTTTGCAGTAGTTTCAAACTCGAGCTGCAACACAAATTACTCAATTTTTTAAATCTGGTGAACCGTTCGAATCAATAATTCAAAGAAAAAATCAAGGTTACTACCTCATGATTCTCAATTTGTCTGAATATACTTCAATGAAAAAATGTTGCTCACTGCCTCACCCTTCATGTATGTGCTCTCTTTAAAAAGTATACATCTGCAGAAATTTCATAAAAAGAAGACAAATTAAAAGGGAGAAAAGGGAACATACCATTTTTTTTATTTTTTGTGCACTCCATAAAAGTAATGTTCAGATGATTGTACCGAAACAACATGCAAACAATGGGATGTAAACGTATCTGATTGACTTCTCAGTGGTAACCCATACACAAGAAATAATTTATGCATCTCGGAGCTCCCACATATTTCTGACAAAATATGGTTAACTTACTTCATTTTCATTTAAAAAGTAGGTAACCAAGGCATCTAATCAATTCCTAAATAGTTTTTATAAGCAATTTTCAAATTTGTTTTAAAGATACTCATGGTCTGAAATCCTAATAAAGATCCAGAACTACAAAAACCTTTTCCACACACCCTATACAGAACAATTCAAGACTCAAAAAATGAAAAATACATAAAATTACAACTTAAGAATTCATGTGGAAATGATATATATACCCGATCACCAGTTTTTCGCATATATGTGTACCAGAATAACCAAGTTTATTCCAGTGGATAAAACTGATGTACCCATGTAAGAAAATATTTCTAAGAAGTCACTGCTAGATTTTCACATGTTCATGCTTCATTTCCATGTAGTGCACCTGCACTTCCAAGGTAAACCTGAAATGAAAGATTGCCAAATTAACCTCCAGAAAACATAAATCTCTACCAAAATCTTAAACTTCTCTAGTGACTCAACTCGGTCATGTTTTAAAGATCTAAATATAAATTAGACAAAATTGAAGGATTATCTTGTTAGATTCCTGAATCATTCAGGTTGATCCCTTCAATTATTCCCGGCCATGGGGCCCATCTCCCATAACCCAACCTTCCTATGGTTTCTTCTGTGCTTTTGCAGGTTATGAATTCATCCTAACCTTAATGATCCGAAGAACAATAAGAAAAAAAGGTCCACGTTAGTATGGTACATTCTAAGTAGATCATCTAAAAGTGATAGTTAAGATACACCGTACACATTAGATCCCGTAAAATTAAAGATTAAAGGATGAACCATATAGAACATTGTCTTCTCCGTCATTTTTATTAACTAAACCCCTATTTTCTTGCTTAGCTTTCAAGAAATAAGTTGTTACAGTATTCTGTGATGCGAATACCTTTTTAGCTAAGGTCAGACAAATTTGTGAAACAAGTACCTGTTCCTAAATGGTCTTTTGAGTTTTAATGTGCGTCTAATTTTTTTCATCACTGGATGTTGCAGGATCCACACGGAGGGCTCAAGGAAAAACCTGGATAGCATCGAGATTACTACCACACGTTTCAAGAAAATTCTAACCTAAAACCTGATTTTGCTAAATTTTATAATATTTCCTTCCATTTTACATTATTTCAAGAAAAAGGGGGAATGTATGTTTTAGCTATCAACATATTCAGTTAAAAAATAAAATAATAGACAAACAATTTCTATTAGTATTAGAAAAAAACACAGTTAGAAAGAAAATCACCACAAAACACGGAATTTTTGTGCACTAGAGTGGCATCTCGTTGGCTAGTAACATTCTAGAGTCAACAATGGCTATCCCAAAGATGTCACAACAACCCAACAATACTACTGTCACTAGCAAAAAATGTATTTTCTACTAATATAGTCTGAGTCAACAAAATATATCTTCTTCTTTGTTGGCATGGAATGCTTTGAATTTACATAGACTACTTACATTTCAGCAGTTCCGAAGAAACATGTGAAGATTACATAGACTATTTACATTTTAGATTCCCAAAGAATTGAACAAAGAATTTTATAGGAACTGGACCACGCTCCCAGTCTTCAGGTCGGCTTATTTATAGATTTAAACACACAAGTAAACAATCAATATCAATAAATAATATCAGAAGTGTTCTAGATTGACAAACTCAAACACCAGATGAACCCATTAGATGTATTAGTTAAGGATTCCACCAATAAACTAACTTGGATACTAGTAAACTAAAACCTAGCTAGCTTATCTATTGAACAACCTTTGTCCAATATCCCATTTTAGTACCACAAAGTTGCAGTAGATTTCATCATCATTCAATGGAACCCTACAAACTAATCTTTCCCTACTACTCCCCAAGTAGTAGTAAGTATTAAAATATCAAAATTTGAGTATAGAAAAAAAACCCTAAAAAATACATTTGCTGGCCACGCAGGAAAACCTTTAACCTTAGCATCCCCTAAACTTAACTGATTTTTTGATTTGTTTCTATTTGCTCCTCTTTAACGCCCCAGAGCCATGGCTATACAACCCTAATAAAATAACCCTACAAAACTGAAAAGAAAAGAAAAAGGTGAAATTAGCAAAACTTTAAAAAAGAGAAGCGGTATACAGAACAACACAAAGAAAAATAGGTAGAAGATGAGAAAGGCAGTAAAAATACATACAACAATTAGAGGAACAAAATATAATTAGGGTTTTAGTATGATTTTGTTGTTTATTATTTTCCGTAAAAATCGTACTGCAAAATGAAACAAAACAAATAAAAATTAGAGAAACAATGTACAAGCCTAATTAGAGGAAACTCAAATCAACTTAGAGATGTATCACTTGTTGATTATACCTGTATGAAATCTCAAGGCTTGCGGTAAAAACCTTCAGATAATAACTGGAAGAAGAAGAAAAACGCAGAGAAAAAGAAAATCCGGAAAAAAAAAGGGTGTTTGGAGTTTTGTAAAAGATATATAAGTATTGAGCACCCACTTATACTACCAAAAATGGATGGTGTAAAAAAACCAACGATTCCTATTGGTCTATATATTTTTTTGTGGGGCCATAAACTCTAGAATTCGAGCTTGATTCAGCTTTTAACCACAGTCAAGAAAATTCTTCTAAAATTATAGACTGCCAAAACGGGTGGTGTAAAAAAACTAACGATTCTTATTCGTTTATATATTCTTTTGTGGTCCGGAAGTTCTAGAATTCGAACTTGATTCAGATTTTAACCACATCCAAGAAAATTCTCCTGAAATTATATATGTATATCTATATATATAATACAATTCACATCCAAGGAAATTCACATGAAATTATATATTATATATATAATACAATTCATCCTTCTAAATCAAATCGACCACTCTAATCTCGACCAGGCCCATCTTGGCCCATTTCATATCTTCTTTTCTTGACCCAATAACTCACGGCAACAATCTCTCTTTGAGGAAAACCATTGAACAGATTATGTGCACTTCTTGGCGGTGATTGAGACATGTAATCTTGGTGTTTTTAATATGAATCTCATCTCATTCCTTGCAATTCAAGCAACAATTCAAGACAAAACCACACCATTCATTCATAATTTCAGGCCAATTTTCTCCATCTTTGTTTCAGCTCTAAACCACAACCCATTCATGACTGTTGCTCTCTACTATAACCACCAGCATCCACCAATTTCAGCTGAAGCTCAATCTCGATTAGACCTCACAATTCAGCAACGTAATCTCAAGGCATCAATTCACTCACAACTTTCACCACTTCTGTCCACCATTCATCAGACTAGCAGCAACAACATCACACCCATTCAATCACAGAATCGCAACTTCTCAACTGAATTTTATCATTCTCTCGTTGTTCCATCAAACCTATTCCTCGGCAGTGAACTCCTCCTCCAAACATTCTCCAAATTTATCACAGACCACCATCTTCTCTGCATTCAACTCGAACTCAAAGTACCCATGGAAGCATTGCAGCAGAACCCATATGGTCTTTATTGATTTTACGCCAACCACTTATCTAAAACCATAACAAATATGTACCCACTCTACCTGATTCTTCAAAGACTCTAAGTTCACCCCTGACTTTCTCGAATGGCAGCAACTCATCTTTTCTATTTTTTCTAATCCCCGAGTTCTAGCACTCAGACCCAATTCTTCTCTTTATAACCCATCTTTCCTAATCTCTGCAGACCTAATCTTCACATTTCAAGTCAAACCTGTGGAGATTAGTTCCA
The DNA here is from genome assembly GCA_023531435.1 of Papaver californicum. Lineage (NCBI taxonomy): Eukaryota > Viridiplantae > Streptophyta > Magnoliopsida > Ranunculales > Papaveraceae > Papaver > Papaver californicum. The sequence continues at coordinate 5,846,481 of JAJJMC010010584.1, forward strand.
CATTGTTAGAAATTTGGTATTATATGATGAGTTTCCTAGTTTGGTGTTTCCTAGTTTAGGTTTAAGTTTAGAAGTAGTATCCTTATAAAATTCGTAGAGTTTTAGGAAATTGGCTTAAGGTTTGTGATGCCTATAAAAGGCATTGGTTATCATCTTTGTAAGACACACCAGAATATTATCAATGTAGTCTTTTATTAACTCCGTGTTTATTCTCTACTCTTTCTTGTTAGATCCTACATAGAATTTAATTTGGTATCAGAGCCAGTATAGAGAGAGGAGAGAGACAAAGTTAGAGAATTCATGTTTTTTTGTTTGTATTTTTTTTTTTTTTTGGGTATGTTAAGTATCTTTAGTATAAGAGAATCATAAAAAAAAAAAATACAATTTTTGTTCCTGATGTTTTCTACAAGTCATTAACTCTAATTTCTTTCAAGTTGGATACTTCACTCTGTTACGTGCTCCAACTTGAGGGAGGGAAAGAGAAGTATAGCCGAAGTAGAGATATGGTTTGCTGCCATTAACTTTTGTTGATGAAAGGAGGAGATTAAAGCGATATTTGAAGAGTTTGTGTTGGTTTAGGATACTTGGGTATGTTGGAGAATATTCCTGTAACAGTAAGCAAACCAAACAGAAACTTGAAAGGAGTTAAGGGTTAGAGCAGATAACACACTTCAGACAATTGCACAAGCACAGAGAGATGGAGTCGCCTGTTAAACAGACTGCCCTTAACTCGATATTTGTCAGGTACACCTTTCGAAAGATGTTGCTATACCTTTAGAGACGACAAATCAAATCCAGGATAAAACCACCTGATACCAACCCAGTTAGCAAGACTCGTTGTCCCATTATGAACTTAACAGTAGAAGAAAATGAAGAAAAAATCTAGTGCGCATACAAAGCAAGAAGAGGGGAAAAGTCGTCAGGTCAGTGGTTGCGACTGGGGTAAGTAAAAATTTGACTTTTATTTTTCTTTTAAAGAAGAAGAAGACTGTTGAATTTTCAAACGGTCAAAATTCAATTAATTCAACATATTTAATTCGAGATATTTAATAAAAGATTTTGTTTATTAAACCTGATTTAATTTTATAAATTCAAAACGGTAAAATATTTAATGTACAAAATTAAAATATAAAACCGTTGGATCTTTGATGGTTACACGTATGCACACGCAAGGCACACGCCAATGGTCACGCTAAAGGCTCGCGCCAAGGGTCGCGCCAAGGCTCACGCAAAAGCACCGCACATGTGTGCATTTGCCCACTAGTTCATTTCCTAAGTCCATATCCAATACACTAGTTATTTTTCCTTATATAGAACGTTTGTGGTAAAGAGGATAAACTTCCTCCTTGGTTTGCCCAATATATGACAAACCAAAGGTTTTTCATTCACTAAAAAGTGAAAATGGATGGCTCTATTTTTCCACCCCTAATTTGGACTAGTGACCCTAGATCCCTTTAAGATATATTAAGTAACCAAATTCATTTTAAGTAAGAAATCCATTTTTTATTCTAACAGGGTATTCAACCATCTTCTTCCCCAAATACAAATCGTGAAAATTTAAGGTTCCTCGTATTGTGTACAGTTCGGTGATTAATGGAAGTTGGCCATGGATGGGTCTATGACGATTGTAGGAGACGGGGAAAGATTGTTCCCATTAATGGCTATTCATTACAGCGTACACGACAAGAGAAAATAATAGTGATTGGTCGTGATAATGATCAATGAAGGATGAGAGGCTGTGATGGATTGATGGTAGTGATTCTGTGATCATCGATGATGGAGATTATGGTTGCAGCTGCCATTGGAACTCGAAGTTCGCTGGTAGTATTTGAAGAAGATAATGGCAGATATTATGAGAGTAACGCTGTTGCCATTATTGTAGAATATGGAGCTGCCATTGAAGTTGCTGAGAGATGGCAGTGAATGGAAAGAGAACATTATGGTCTGCTGGTGGTTTAGAAAATGAAGATAAAGAAGAGACGGGCTGTTGATGGAAGTTCACGAAGAAGAATATAAGCTCGAACAGAAAAGAACTCGAACATGGCAGCTCGTGAGAATAATTAATGGAGATGATATCGGTAATTAAATCCAGCAACAGAGATGATGGTTATATATGTTGTGATGGTAGTAAAGAGGGGAGCTTGGCTGCTTGAGTTAATGATAGTTGTAGAAGAAAGCAGAGAGATATGACAGTTGACGTGATGATTGGCCGATGGCTATGATGATTAGAAAATAGAACTGTTGGTGGTGAACTCAAGTTGAGAGTGTCTGGCAGTGATGGAGTCTGAGTTTGCATTTGAAGAACGAAGTTAAGAACAACACGGAACTTGTTTTACGAGTTTGTGATAATTTGGAGATTTAAGAGTTTGAGGCGGCAGAGGAATTTATCCGGAAAGATAGGTAATGAAGATTACTTATGTGTCGTCGATTAGATTGAGTGAACAGAGGATATTGAGGTGTTTAAGAGTTTGAATGGGATTAGGAAATCTGAGTTACGTCTTGGAGTTATTTTTTGGGATTGTGCAGAACTTAATTTAGAATCCAACTTAGATTAAGAACGTAGAATTTTATCGGAACAAAGGTTTCGAGTGTTTCTTTCTTAGGGTTCGTTGTGGGGTAAAGATGTTGACAAGATAAAGTAGAAGATGAGCAAGATGCTCGGTGAATACAAATTACAAGTGAAGTAAGTTTGTATGAAAAATCCTACAGATGAGGTAGGTGAGAAGAAAAATCCTACAGATGAAGTAGGTGAGAAGAAAAATCCTACAGATGAAGTAGGTGAGAAGAAAAATCCTACAGATGAAGTAGGTGAGAAGAAAAAATCCCACAGATGAAGTAGGTGAGAAGAAAAAAATCCTACAGATGAAGTAGGTGCAGACCTGTAGTGGGGTGTAGGCCGAATTAATGGTTATCCGTGACCGAATGACTGGCCACCTGTACACCGACCGAATGACTGGTCACTTGTATATAGGTCCACGTGTTAGGCCGTATGACTGGCCTTACACGTAAGGGGGCGTGTGGATATTAGTCCCACATTGTTAGAAGTTTGGTATTATATGATGAGTTTCCTAGTTTGGTGTTTCCTAGTTTAGGTTTAAGTTTAGAAGTAGTATCCTTATAGAATTCGTAGAGTTTTAGGAAATTGGCTTAAGGTTTGTGATACCTATAAAAGGCACTGGTTATCATCTTTGTAAGACACACCAGAATATTATCAATGTAGTCTTTTATTAATTCCGTGTTTATTCTCTCCTCTTTCTTGTTAGATCCTACATGGAATTTAATTAAACCCATAACATCACCATCTCACCTGTCCTCTTTGCTTCATTCCCATCAAAAGCAGCGAGCTATCTATTCTCAGCCGGAAACCCATAAACCATCTTACTGCAACTACCAATTTCTTCTTCTTGTTTCCAAATTCATCTCACAGCATCAACCTAAACCAAACTAAATCCATACTCCGGCAACAACTCTGTTCTTTTTGTCGCTGGCGAGACTCATCTTCTAACCCTTGTTTGCCGGCATGAAGAGTTGGTGGTAGCGACTATGGACTGAGGGACTAATACTTGTGAATTGTTGAGAGGTGTGGCTACGACCTAGTATTTATGTTAGAAAATAATATTGGGTTTAGGCACCCGTCTGCTGCATATGGGCCACCCTTGAATGGTTGCCCTTTATCTTCATTCACCATTAACATGTTAATGTGTCTGTCCCTTAGTAGAAGTTGTGAATGCCTTTAATAAATTCTAGTTTCAACACAGTAAAACCTTGTACCCTTGCTAACTTCAACTCCTAAGCTTCCCAAGCAATGTATTTAACTTCTTTTTTCTCTTCTTTCACTTCATGTGACTCCAAAGTACCTAAAACTCAAAAATAAATATAAAATACGGAAAATACAAGAGAAATAACTAAGAAAAGCATAGATTGATATCCAAATTATGTAAATTATACACTTATCACCTAGCACTAAAGATGCTAGCTTCCTCAACTTAGCAGCGTCCTAGCCTTTGCGCTAAAAGCGCTAGCCTCCTTAGTAGCGTATTAGCCTTTGCAACTAAAAAGATAGCTTCCTTGCTAGAAGCTAACACATTAGCCTTGCTTCCAAAACGCTAGTAGCTCCCTAGACGCTAGCACATTAGCTTTTGCGCTAAGGAGCTAGCACATTACTATTTGCGCTAAGGAGCTAGCACTAGCCTTGCTAGTTGTTTCCTTATAAATCTGCCATTCTTTTCAGTACTGGCCTAACAATAATGCTATACTTGAATGGCAATCCAATAAGCCTTCTTGCTAAGGAATCTCCTCGCAATATTGGCTTTAAATACTTTTAGAATTATGCGTTGCTACTTCCAAGCCGACTTCTGGCTATTAAAGCAACCACATTACTCCTAAGATAGTACATAATTACTAAACTTACCAGACTCGACATTGATCAGTCTAATTACCAGTTCGGTGAGTTGCGCGACTTTCCTCGCTGACTTAGCAAGTCATTTGACTTGACTTGACCTAATTAAAATAGTAGTGGTTCACGATTCCACTGTCATTCTACGAGATATCAAATACAACACATGGGGGGGACTCTCATTGGGGTATTGGTCTGGCGGTCTACGACAATCGTGCGTTGTGGCAACATATCCACAAATAAGAAGGTAACAAGTAGTTGAAGACAGTTGAGAACGAGGAGTAGTGGTCATACAAGTTTTCCTTACTTTTAAGACATGACTCCACTATAACATCCACAATCGTCACTCCTTCACTTCTTCAGTAACTTCCACCACTTACAAGAAATCAGTGTGTCTTCTCAGAACTATAAAAGACAGAAAGAACTTAGAACTGACGATATATACATAATTACCGATTCATCCCAGAGATAATTCATTCTTCTTTACACACTACAATTACTCATCACACTGAGATTTTTTAACCTTATTTGCTTCCCTACCTTAAGATCAACCTAATATTCTCCACCTTTGTGATCGAAGAAGGACGTGAACGGCCATTTCTTGGTTTAGGATCGTCATGTTCGAGCTTGATCTCTCGAATCTACCTGAGTGTACTATTTTATAATACATTTGTTTTTACCCTAAAACAATTGACGACCATAGTAGGAGATCAACCTCTCAATTACAATTTTTTTTTAAGTTATTCAAAATGGTGGATCTTAGGTCTGGAGCAGTTACAACTCCCATTGCCAGTTTTAGTAGTGCTGGTGGTGGCGATTCTGAAAACACCCTCCTCGTACCAATGTTATTACCAATACTACTACCGCACCTTCTCTCGGTAACAAGACCGCTGAAGGCGCCGAGAATACCCAAACGCCTCTCAGCATCGCTGATCTGATGAAGAGGAAGGAATTTCTTTCCAGAACGACCTTGACGGAGCAACTCTCCCCGGAATAACGACATCGCCTGACAGAGCAAACCAGGAACAACCTTACAACGGCCACTGATGTTGAGACTTCCAGGACTCGAAAAGATAAAGAAGTTCATATCATTACTGATCGTCCAGCAGCAAGAAGTCAACAATCTAATTTTTCCACCCGAGAATATCTGGAAAAACTCCTACGAAATCATGGAAGGAAGAATCATCCTCGATCCATAAGCATCAACCTCCTTATATGCCTGAAATTCAAAGGATTCCTATGCCAGGAGGTTAGTCATCTCCAACTTTCTCGTTGTATGATAGAAATGGAAACGCTCGTGAACACGTCTCTTGATTCCTAGAATCACTCGGAGGGAACGAATATAATCATATGATACGTCTCAAAGAATTATCAAAGTCCCTCACTGGAAGAGCTTATACATGGTATAACAACATTGCTCCCAACGGTATCTCTGGCTGGGAAGATATGGTTAATGCTTTAAAAAAAAATACTTATTTGTCTCCGAGTAAATCATCCTATCAGACCTGGGAAGAATGTTCGAGAGGAATGATGAGCATCCCAATGAATACATGAAGAGATTCAGAATTCAAGCCCTGGACTGTCACGATCCGAATGTGACAAAGTATCAACTAGTAGAACTCTGCATTAATGATACGATCCCTGGCTGTCGTGCTCTTTTAGAAAATTTACATTTTCAGAATTTCTCTGAGTTACACAAAGCCGCGAAACGGTCTGCCATAACTGCTCCTGTCCTACGGGAGAGAACCAGACCAGTAAAAGAAGAAAGTTGTGGAGACACCCGTGGGAATTAACGACTGATTAACAAGCAGTATACTGTTCAACCATCTATAAGTGTTGTCGGTAATGAACGGACCAAAAGAAAAAATCCATTTCAACAAGAGCCACAAACTAAGATTCTCCCTTCCACTCAAACCATGAACCAGGTGCCGAACCAGTGAGTAACTCGTTCCCAAGATGCTCCTAAGGGGCCACGACAGCAGCAACAGTTACAACAACCACAAGAGTAGGATATAAAACATGATATAACTTGTCCTGATTTTCCAATTCCCATGGAAGGGGTCCTTGAACTACTAGAGGCATGGGTACCAGAAGGGATCATCAAGTTACCACATGTGCGACGCTCACCTACTCCTCATGAAATACTAGACCCGAAATATTGTCGTTTTCATCGGTTCGTCAATCACCCAACCAGCGAGTGCAACGATATGAGACACATCTTCAAAGAGAAAATAGAGTAGAGGGAGTTACAACTGGGGACAAAGGGTATTCACAAAAATCCCATTCCCTTTAGGAGCTTCACCATCTCTAGAGAGCCAAACAACCAAACATTTCAATCATTAATGAAGCGTATATGTGAGCTCCTCCACTTTTCAAATGATCAGCGTAAATATCTGTTTACTGCCCTTAAATAAGTTGTATCTGGCGAGCGCCTGCCATCTCTTGGTGAAGAAACTTACACCCAAGATAAGCTTCTTTTGGAGGACATGGTCAATCAGAATGATGAAGGGCATGACCGGGGACTTTTCACTACTTCACGCCTCAGAGATGTTAAGTTTAGAAAGATACTAGTTGATGCTAGCATAGATGTCAATGTTATCAACGTCAAGAATCTGAGAGCAGCAGGAGTAACTCAACGAGAAACTACATATTCGCTAACAACAATCAGAGATCCTTGAGGGATAACCAGAGATGTTTACGGACACATCACTCTCATAGCAGGAGCAGGTCATATCGTCAAGGGGGTATGATTCTAGGACGTGCTTGGCTCCAAAAATCAACAGCCATCATAAAAGCTCGACCAGAAGTTTCTCCTCGAGTTTAGCACCCTCTTCCTGAAGTCAAACCCAGTTTAACAAGAACCTGCCTCTATACCTAGAAGAATACCAATTACTCAAAGCCATGACGGGGGATCAAGCACCAACTGAGAGTGTATCGGCTTATTTCAACAGATACCGTATCCAGGTAGCTCTTACTCAATTTGCTTCCTTATCACTGAATCATCCTCACAGGCCAGCAGACTGGGGATTAGACCTTGTTAGAAACAACAATCGTGCTTTAGCCTATCGTTTTGAATGGATAGCTACTCCAGCTCAATATTTCAATAGATGGGTAGAGATAACTCCCGCCTTTTATGAACCACCAGAATTCTTAATAATATTCTCCCTCATATATGATCCGAGAGATATTAGAGAAGAGGTCCTGCCATATGAACAGAAGATTTACATGGCCAAAATAATCAAGTCGAATGCTTTCCGGGTAGGGGATTTGGTTCTCAAAGCATCAAGATGTCAACGCTCCTCCAACTGGGAAGGGCCATATATAATTTCGTGGGCTACTATTAGTGGCTACTACAGGTTGGTCAATACAGAAGGCAACCCTGACACAACAGTCATTCAGGACAAATGACTCAAGGCTTTCGACTAAGTATCCTGTTATTACCCCTATTTCCCTGTTTTTCATGTAGTTTTTAAAATTCCTCCCAAATGCCTATAAGAAGCACTGTAGGCATCCTTAGGGTTTCAATTTCATTAATTAAAGTATTGTTATCTTAAGAAAAGAATCTTTGTGAGTCGCCCAAAAAAAAAAAAACTCTTCCAGAATGCACAAAGACTCAACTCCAAATAAGCCTTCCAAAGCTAACTCAATTCTCTCAAAAATAAAATTCACACCTTAAATCTCAAACCTATCCTCGAATTTGCTTCTGGATTCTCATAAGTTCCCGGCAAGATAGGAATCTACACATATACAAGAGTCTTATCAGAAGAAAGAATCAATGCTCGTGCCAGAGACACCCAACTACTACAATCCTGAGACATTACTATGTGGAATGCGTGCTCGGAGAAATGCATCAAGTAAATCTCATCTCATGATTCTGAAATGGAAAAGGAATGATATCAACACTGCAATTTCTGATGGCAACAATTGGTGAAGAATCTGGGCATCAGTCTTATGTCAAAAGTTTCATATGGATGTCCTCTACAACATGTTAAAAGGGAACATCAATCGGATAAACGAGCTAAGAGTTATAGGGTTCAGGGTTCAGGGTTCAGGGTCTGAAAACTGTCAGAATTTTCCTGCATACATCCTGAATTCTGATGTTGGGTCGTTTTGACACCCTAAACAAGCTCTAAACCTGGATTTTTCCCGATAAGAACATAGAAAATTGTTTTCTAATAAATATAGAGGGGTCAATCATCCAAAACGGAGGTCGTATAAAGATTTTATGACGTTTTTCCCACAATACTTCTGAAATTTTATGACGAAAATTAACAAAAATTTCTATTAGATTATTCATTCATTGGTCCCAAGACGTGAAGGCCTTGATGCAAATTCATGAAAGACCCTATAGGAAAGGTATGATTCCATCATAACGACCATGCATGAAATGTCTAATTCAAAGAAGATATCTACGGAACACATAAATATAAAAAGCTACGACAAAGTAACTAAGTTAAACTCAATCAAAAGACTCGGAATCAGAGTGAAAGTCGTATTCGTCATCACCCTCCTCATCAAAATCACGTTCTTCTTCTTCTCCGTCTTCTTCAGCATCCTTATCATCAGCAGGGTCAATAGAACCCACCTGCATGTCGTCCCAGGCATCAACACACTCAGCTTCACGATCGGCCTCAGTCTCTGAGAACGACTCAAACTCATATTCAACATGAGCATCAGCATCATAATCCTTTTCATAAGGATATTCATCCGCATCAGAATATGGGGCTACGCGTTAAGGACGAGCACCTCGCTCTATCTATTCACCTTTTTCCCTTCTCGCAATTGCCCAGAGACATCGTTTTTGCATATAAGTTTTGAGTTTCTCATCCTCGGCCTTTTTTTTGACTCCTCTCTGCGTCTTGCTTCTTCTTCAGCATTAATCACAAATATGAGATTCGGAGCTTATTTGCAGGTTGCCTTCAAACGATCGAGGGGCATACCTCGCACAAGTTTTGTAAACTTATTTAAGGAACGACTGATTTTGGACTCTACTTCTTGAGGGGAAACCGTTTTCATCCTTTTACTTCTGCAACCCAGTTTCTTACTCGAAGAATCGGAGTTACGATCTCGATTAAGAACTTCCATAATCTGCTTAAGATATATATAACAAGATGAAAACTCCAACATAAAAGAAAAGAAAAACTACCAAAAGTTTTATCTTATCACAATTAAACTTACTGGGTTTATTGCTGCTGCTATTGAATATCACTTTACTCCAGAAGAACAACAAAGATACTAGGATTTGGAAAGAAAAAAAATCTCAATGTTATCAATATATATATATATATATATATATGATATGTAAGAAAAATTTGGAAACCCTAGCTCTACCGGATAATAGGATTAGATTGATATGACGGACCAGAATATTTTCGCTCCTAATGGGTCGGGTTACGACCCGCTTGGCAAGCTCCAACTTTCCGATACACCACTCAAGGAACCAGTGTTACAAATTTTCGTTGAGAAGCTTACTTTTCTTTCGGAGTGACTGTCTTTCAATTTCTCCCAAACTGCTTTATAAGCATGTAAGCATAATTTCCATACCAAGGGTCATCGAATCTGTCAAAGCTCCATCGTTTTGTGATGTGATTTTATATAGTGGTAAAAAGAGGTTCGATTCTCGAACTTGTGAAGGTAATGATTTTAGAAAATATTGGACTAAATCTAAACTAATAAAAATCAGGAAAATAAACTAGAGATGATTTTTAGAAAATATGGGGAAAACCAGGAATCAGGAATCAGTTATTTCTAACAATT